>CAUYRT010086771.1:0-25389 GCA_963574885.1 Lepilemur ruficaudatus | reverse complement strand
TATGTGTTGCTTAATCACCCTCTCCAAGCTGTCTCCCAAACTCTACTGGTAAAGGAAGACATGAGCCCATACATTCTTGGATTATGTCTGTTTCTTTAACCCAGTGATTCTAAAGTAAGTCATCCAATGCTATACTTGGTTTAAAATAGAGAAGGAGAGGCAAGGATTTGGTCCTTGTGTTTGTGAATTCCAGAAGGAGGGAGATCATTAGGAGCTGAAGGATTCCGGGATGCCTAACATGCTGGCTGGACCTTCAGGAGGATGAACCGACTGTGTTTGAGGGAATATTGTCTTATCAGATCTAAGGGTGATGTTATTGAACCTGCGTCTTTCCTCCTCAGCTCGCTCCTGGAAGTGCTGGGCCACTGAAGCCGAGATGACTGAGGAGAAGATTAGAGGCAACTGAGATCTCACCAAGTCACGGACCTGGAAGATGAAAAGGTGAGTCTTGTTTGAAATTGCATCTCCCGGGCCCACTTCAATGCCTGAGCTTTCAGGCAGAATTGTGGTGCACACACTTTTCTTTATTTTTAAAAGGTAAAACATTGATTGCTCTGGAGACAAGAAACTCACCTTCGCTGTGAACTAATGCCTCAGTCGAATGTAGGGATCAGTGTCTCCATGGCTTTCTAACCTCTGGGCAATGTTTTATAGCAATTACCTGTACAACCAGTTGCTGTAGTTACCTATTGTCTATGCTTCAACAGGAGAAATATCTAGCTAGGCTAGTTAGCAGAAGAAACAGGTGCTGAGGTCTGACAAGAAAGAGTGAGACATGCAGAAAAAAATCTTTATCCGCATGGTGACAAGTTTTAGAGCATCTAGGCTATTCACAGGCTAGTAATCATGTATCTCCACCCCCTTTTTCCATGTGAATCATCCCAGTTCACAGGGGTGGACCCCGAACAGCCGTGTTTAAAATAGGTGGCCACATTGCCATGGTTGTAACTGATTGGACTAGGGTGAATACCTGCCCCAGGCTGGGACAATCAGATTCTGTCCCCTGGAAATTGGGACTGAAATTTTCTCAGTGAGCCTGGATAAATAGGACCTGTCCTACGTAGGCCCGGAAGGCTGGGGACTGTTTTGGAGCCTAAGGAATGAAGAAAAAGGCATCTCTGTGGAGGGAGAGCAAGCGTATTTGCAGAGGAAGCGCTGGGGGGAGGAAATGTATCTTACAAGTTTTCAGCTCTTGGTTTCTGTCCCTTCCTGAGGCAGGACGGCTTACCTTCCTTAAAGCGTTTTCTCTTTTTCTTTTATTTATTTATTTATTATTATTATTATCATTTTGTTCTCACTTGCATGAATTAGTTTCTGTTACTTCTCCCTAACACTAATACTCTGCTCCAATAGATCCTCAAGGCTGCTGTTACGGGTTGAATTGTGTCCTCCCAAAATTTATATGTTGAAGTCCTAACTCCTAGCACCTCAGAATGTTATTGTATTTGAAGATAGGGTCTTTACACAGGTAATTAAAGTGAGGTCATTAGGGTGGGGTCTAATCCAATCCGACTGGTGAATTTATGAGGAGATTAGGACACAGACACACATGGAGGGAAGATCTTGTGAAGACACAGGGGGGAGATGCCGATCTGCAAGTCCAGGAGAGAAGCTTCAGAAGAAACCAACCCTGCCCACACTTGACCTCAGAATTCTAGCCTCTGCAATTGTGAGAATATAAGCTTCTAATTGTTTAAGTCCCCAGTCTGAGTCTTTTGTTAGGATAGCCTGAGAAAACTGGCACAACTGCTATTTAAGATATGAGACTATAATTCCTCCTCCCTGTGCCTCCACTGAAGAAAACTCAATAATGGAGTAACTGCTGGTTCTTTTCCTAATGGTTAACCATAAAGACAACAGCAAAATGATCTTTTACCTCGGCTAAACAGCCAATAACTGGCATTCAGGGCCCCTGAAGGAGACAGTTCTAAGGGAATACATCTTCTTAATGCTCTTGTTTGGCTTAAATTAAAAGTGTTCGGCTTCATATCTTCCCAAGGAAAGGTGCCTGCTAACGCTTTGATTTTACATGGGAAAATGATCGTATTTCTACTAATTAGAATGAATGGGAATTCTTTCTTCAATTCATTTAAACTCAAGTGAAAACACAGTGAGTCACTTTGCAGGAGGTGCAGGAGCTTGCGAGTCCTCCCACTGCCCTTGAGTTCTGAGGTCAGTGTGTGAAAGGCATTTTCATCAATTATTGCCACGTTAGAGAATTATGTAAAGAAAAGTGTCCAGGTCTTACTTTTAATCAGGATGAGGTATTTAGGGAAATGCTGTTGAGACTCCAAAAAAAGATGAGAGGAGAACTGAAGGCCAAGAGTGAATAGGAAAAGAAAAAAATGTTGATTTAACTGAACTGCAGTGGCATTTGAAAGGTCGCTGAGCAGAGACAGGAGCAAAGGAAATAGGAATAGTTTATAGATTCAGTGCCAATAGAAGCAGCTAACTGGAAGGATTCTGTCATTTGTGTGTGTGCCCCAAGGAAGTTTTTCTTGAAAGGAGGAAAGGAGGACTTTATTTGGGACATTTTGTGATGTTCTTATGTTCCTGCAGAGAAGTGGCATTGGTTACCATGAGAACAGACACGGCAGGTAAATCTCAACTCACATGCAACTCTGAATCTTTGGAACATTATCTTCTGGGAGGATTGTGTTGAGATGGATTCTGAGGGTGTCTTCAGATTTGGTAGGGAGGAGTATCAGTTAAGGATGGATGAATATGTGAATGTTGTACATGCGTCACCTATGAGACCAAAAGTCACAAATTGATGGACCCTGGTACAAGTGGGGTCTGTGAGAGGTTTTATCTGGCCCAAGTGGTTTTCTTTAAAAGCAAACAAACAGAACCCCCCAAAATCCAACACAAAATAAAAAAACCTCTAAGCTAACTTTTAAAAGTAGAGATATTTCATACATTTTTTTAAAAAAACCCTCACATTTTTAGTTTCTTTTGTAAACCCCAGCAATACCAGGTATTCACGGATGACAACAGGATGAAGCTGGGTAGCAACTCGGCCCAAGCCTGGCCTCTGTAGACACTGGGTGTGTGATCCCAGGCCCCAGGCTAGTTGTGCCTCCTCTGGGCTCAGGGATCATGTTGTGGCTGGAGATTGAGGAAGTGGCCAGCAGATGGCCTCAAAAGTCAGGAAGTGCTGAAATTTTAAGCCTATCCCAGCCTAAGAGGCAGAAAAAAGGGCCAGCAAGTGTGGCAAAAGCAGGTGTCTTTAGTAGGATATGTGAGAACAAGACCGTGGACACTTATTTTGAGAACAAAATAAGTGGTACCTGTAGTCTTTTCTGGAGGGGTTGGGCAGCCAAAAGTTCTGTGAAGCGAAAGCTGTGACCTATAAAAGCAAAATTCTGGAGAAGTCTTCTTTGCTATATTTATGCTAATTCTGGGCATCAGCTTTAACGGGTTGAAAAGTGAGACATTCCATCAAACTACCACTCTACCATTTTTTAAAAAATATGGAATCGGAATTATAGAATAAACCATTTCTTTGAACACTGGATGCACATAGCCAACTGTCTACTTGCCATCCTCATGGTGTTTGTCAGATACTTCAATCCTAAGTGTCCAAAATGAAACTCATTCTTCCCTGCCTCCCCCACCAGATCTGGTCCTTTCTGGTTTCTCCATCTTAGGAAATATCTCCATCCTCCATTCAGCTACGAAAACCAGGAACCCCTTGCTCACTACCTGCCTCCTTCTCACTCTTTAGCCAATATTATGAAGCCCTGTCCATTTTGCCCTAAATATCAGTTGAATCTGCCCCTGCTCTCTGGCTCTCCAGCTCTCTCATTGTCCTCACTTCTGTTGCTTTTAGCCAAAACAGTGGCAAAGGCCTTGTAACTGGACTCTCACACCCTTTGGCCTCACTCCGAACTTCCTTCACCTGGCAGCCACAGGCATCCTTATAAGACCCCAAACCTGTCATGTCTTCTCCCTGCCTCAAATCATTCAATAGCTTCCTATTGCTCTCATGAGGCAAGCTCCACATTCCCTTGCTCACACATGCATCCTCGCAAAGGCGTGGGCTTTGCTCTTTGCACGCCTTGCAAAGCTTGTCACCTTCCCTTCTGCTTTAGCAAATCCGTCTTCACAGGAAAGCACATCACTCCAGTTGCTAGCCCAAAGTTTGACTAAGAAGATGTTTCTGTAAGGGATAAAGAATAGAGACAAATTGTGCTTTTCTTTGGATGATACTTGATTTTTAATTTCTTCTTTCAGTACTTGCTGCAATTGTCTCAGTCAATTCCAATTTTTCCTGCTGCTTAAATGTCAGCAGCCCATCTTTACTTATGACTAATAGAAGTAGTTGTTTCACATCCTTGAACTGAATCATGATTAAGTGGCCCACAGCAGACTTGAGGGTCTGCCTCCCAGCTTTCCAGAAGCAAATTTTAGAAACATCTGGTTTAGAGCTATAGTTAGGTAGATCATCTTACTTTCACAGGACTGTCCTCCTTTGAGTTTACTTTTTTGGTTGTCTTGAGAGGTCAGGTCTGGAACTCTTAGTAACCATCCAGCAATGACTAATAGAAGTAAGTGATAGTCTATAGAGGTGTGCTGTCCAATATGGTAGTTGCTAGCTATATGTGGCTATTTAAATTTGTTCAAATTAGATGCAATAAAAAATTTAGTTTCTCAGGGTAGGTATGTTTCAAAAGATCAATATGGACATGTGGCTGGTGGCTACTATATTGGATAGTAAAGACATAAAACACAAGCACAGAAAATTCTATTGGACAGCTTCCCAGATTGGGGATCTTTGCTTGATGTATGGAGTGTGCCTAGAGTAACACATGTTCTTTCAATTAAAGATAATCAATCTCCTCCAATGTTCAGTGACAGCTGCTCTTATTTGTTTTTAGTAAAACCATGAGTAAGGTGAATCCATGTGGTCTGGAGGGAAAGAAATAGGTCAAATGGTAATACATGGAAGGCAGTGGAATTTGAAGAGGGAGCCTCCTCTGGGGGTTCTAGGGGTATAGAGTGAGCGAGGCTGGGTTTGGGTGGTTTTTCCTCCCATGCCATCTTGCTCTCTTGTGGACATAGGCAGGATTATCCTGTGACTTTCATCCACAGAAAAACCCAGTCCAAGGCCACTGTTACTATTCCATAGGATTGGACCAATTGCTAAGGAGGAAAACGAGCTGTCCTCACACTGAGAGCAGGACAACTAGATACAAGTGATGTGGCACCTCCCCAAAATCTCTGCCTCCTGCCACAACACTGGTGCCCATTTTCTGAAGCATCTTTTCCTCATAGGGTGCCTTCATAGCTACATCCTCATTTTGTTGCCATTTGTTTTTCCCTTTATTTTCCTCCTGAGGCTGTAGAAAATTGAACAATTCTATTTTGGTGCCTAGTGTAGGTAGGTGATTTGATTACATTATAGTTCAGCTGCATGGTTTTTATTGTTCTGCTATATAATAATAATGAGAATAATAATAGCCAATGTTTATTAAGGATTTGCTATGTTTCAGCCTTTGTGCTGAGAGCTGCATATACTTGACATCATTTAACACTTATGAGAATCTCTGAGATGGTTTCTGTAGTGGTTAAGAGTCCCCATCCTGGCCCTACTACTTGCTAGCTGTGACTCTGTCTCCTACTTAAAGGCAGTTCATGCTATTTACTTAAATTTTTGTTAGGATTAAATGAATTACATGGAAGCCACTTAGAATAGTAATTGCATATAAGAAACACTCAATAATTATTCTTACTATTGTTATCCCTATTTTTACTGGTGGAAAACATTTTTTTAAGGAGGCTGAAGAAAGTTAAGTGATGTTCTCAGGGCCAAATTTTTAGCATAAAGAGGAGATAGGACGGGGATTCTGGCCATTCTGATGCCAAAATCATATCCTTAACTCCAACTGACTCCTTGCTAATGCAAGACTATATCTAGCTATGTCCATATGTTAACAAGTAAGACAATGTATGTGGCAGTGGTTTAGAAATGTAGTCAAGGTAAGATTATCATAATTATCATCAACAAAAAGGACTATGTGCTAACTTTATTTGTCACAGATTTATAATGCCATCAGATTTTTTCCCTCCAAAGAAGTAAATTCACTTTCTTTAGCTCCTTAAAAATGGATGTTTTCATGCCTGTGACTCTGAGCAGAGGTGCTGGAAGGTTTCCAAATTATACGAAAATAACACATTCAGGGATTAGTCCTGAAAAGCTGGAATCTAGCCTTTATGGAAGTGAAGATACCAATTAGTACTTCAGAATACCAAACAACCCTAGATACTGCTTGGCAATTATTCTCAACAAAGATTTGCTGATGCTAATGTGTCAGAAACTGAATTGGGTAACAGCCAGAGAAATGTATTAATAAGTTATACATGGTCTCTACCCTTAACGGGCACAGATTTAGTGGAGGAGGACAATATCTAAGCAATGTTTTCTAAGTTGTCTGGACAATTTGTGTACATAGAAGAAATGACACTTAATCTAGGTCTTGATGGATGAGTAGAAGTTTTCTGAGGAGAGTAAAACATTCTAAGTGGAAGGAGAAAGAATACATTACAGGGACCTAAAGGAATATTTGTTGATTAAATGATCAGGTATTTGGAATGGCTAGAGCTTAGAACATACAGGGACAAGTTTCTGGAGATGAATTTGGGCATGTAGACTGTTTTGAGAATCACACTAAGAAATTTGGACCCTATTCCAGACACCAGGGAGCTATTTTTTAAAGATATTAGACAAAAGGGTAATTGTTTAGAAAGGTAACTTGGCACCTGTAGGAAGGGTTGATATGGAGGCGGAGTGAGGAGTTAGTTAATGTAAGATTCCAGATAGTCCAAGTGAGAGTGACAAGGTTCTGAATGTTGAGGGAGAGGATGGATTCAAGGGATCTTTTAGAGAAAAATTTATCAGGACTTGATGACCCAAAATAAAGAGATAGGGAAGAGGAAGAGCTCACATCCCATTACTTAGTGCTTACTATGTGCTAGCACCATTCTAGGCACTGGAGACACAAAGACAATTAGAGAATGGCTCCTGTGTTTAAGTAGCTGGAAAGAGAAAAGTTTTGATAATAAATACCATGTAATATCATGCATGCAATAATACATAATGTGTACAGACTTAATACATAAGAGGCTGCCAAGAATGATCCCAAGTTTTCTAGCTCCAAGGATTGGGTGGATGTTGCCGTCTTTGACTAAGAGAGAACAAATGGAATAGGAGTAGGTTTCTGAAGGTTTTTAATGCATTGGTTTTGATATTCACAACACAGTTGGAACTTAAGATATTCTAGCCATAGTCACAATCTAGCTCATCCTGGATTTGCAAGAGTTACAGAAAAAAGAAAAACAATCATTGTCTTACAAAAAGCCCTGCTGGCATGATGTTTCTCCTTGTAAATGGTGTTGTTATGAATATAAAGAGAGAAAGACTATTAAATGCCTCTTTACCTCCCACAGTCCTGACTTGGGTTTTAAAAATTCTTCCTCTACTAATTACAAGGGTTCTGCCTATTCACCCTGAAAGCTCTGGTTCAATTATTATTATTATTTTTACAGGAAGCATACTGAATGCTAAACTTGTTTTTATTTTGCAGGCAAGAGGGTGATATCCTAAGAGGGCCTTATAATCTGCATTGCCTCTGAAGGTCAGATAACCTATAACTTTTCAGTGACCTATACCTAATATGAGTTAGATAGTGATTTACACATAATTGAAAGATTTTGGAAAATGTTTCATAGTTTTCAAAGATTAATAAAAGTGCCAAATGAAAATATGTGAACTTAACCAACTATCTAGAAAGCAAGTTTTAAAAAAGCTAAAAATGAGTATAATATTAAAAACAGCTTAGAAACTATTTTAAGCTTTATATTCTTCTTATTTTGTTTTAATAGAAGATTTTTTTTTAGGGAGCTCAAAGAATGTGGTCCATTCTGCCCTGTTTCAAACTCATTTGGAGCCTCAAATACGCTAGTTCGCTAGAGAACAGATATAGCTCTGATGTTAGGAATCAAGGATGACATATGATTGTAAGTTTTTCCATATAATAGTGGGAGAGAAGCTTTATGCATCACTGTATTTGAGAGAAGAGAGAGTATAGCTTGGAAATGAGCATAAACAGATCCAGGGCATCCCTTTAGATGAGCATAAAGAAGGCATTTGAGCTGTATTAATGCAGCATTCCAGCAGTATTAGCATGGAAAGATGGTTCTCAGCCTTTTGGATTTCATGGGCCTACTGAGCAGTGAGATTTTAGAGGCAAGTACCCTTTTATTTTGCCAGTATACACCCCCATTTACTATTACCTTTATTTATGAATAGACATTTTAACACCCAATGCAGGAAGGACATCGTGTGTCAGTGATTGCTGTGCATTCAGCAAAAGCCACAGTCAGATCACAGTTCCCAGCCTTGCTTGTAGTGAGATGAGCCACCGGGACTTGCCGTCCTGGCCCATAAAAGCCTCCCTCACAATGCACTTCTCTTTCATTCCCCATCCTTGGGGCAGATGCCCTCAAATGCCCCCATCATTGTAGCCTCATGGTGGCCCAGTCACAGGATGACAGGAGCCTGCCTACCCAAATGACCATGTGAGAGGCCACCTGTTGACTTGGTCTGTTCTCACTGGGTTAAGTGAGCAAGTACAGAGCTGAAGCTCAGAACTCTGGGAAGGGGACAGTGGCCAGCGGTGCTGATATCTCTGGGAGCTCAATGAGGCTTATCCTGGGAATTAAGGAAAAAAACAGAAACCGGAACCCACTGCTTTTAGAACCAGCTACTACAGCCAGGTAAAGAAGGGGTGCTTAGGCGATGTTGACAGGTAGAGCAAAACCAAACCAAACCAAAAGAAACCCCACAAAAACCACAAACAAACAACAAACAAACAAAATAAGCCCATGAAGGAGCATGCCCTTTATCTCTCCTCCATCCTTGCAGTCTCCAGCTATTGGTAGAATCTTCAGGAAACAGCTACCAAAACAGAATGTGGTTCGTAGAATCCCAGCCCCAGCATCACAGAGCCGAGTATAGAAAGGTATTTCCAGGAAAGCGGCAATAACTTAATTACCAGCACAGTGAGAAATACACCTTTATTACACAAATCCACTAAGATATTTGGTATCTGTTGTAGTAGCTAATCAAAATAGATCTCAAAACTCAATTTAAATGGAATACATTTAGTTTTATGAAAACCCGCTACAGTGTCCTTATTCTTTTTTCTTATTAATTAAGGGGTTGGTGAAAATTCACGTCCTGGCGCCGTTCATGGGGAGGTGTGTGGAAACTGCTGGTGCAGATCGCGCCACCCTCCCCTCCAAGCATATGTTTATATCCTCAGGTGTTCACAGAATTGTGTGTGTGTGTGTGTGTGTGTGTGTAAAAGGAAGGAAAATATTTGGCTGGGGGCAGGAGCTGAGGGAGATTGGAGAAGAAGCAGATGGTTTAGTAACAATTTCCTCTGGGCTCCTTGGATTGATTTAAATTCTTCTGCTTAGAGGAGTAGGAATGAAAATCAACCCGCTTCTTGTAAAAAATCTGGTCAAGGGAGTGTGGTCAGCAACTGATGGGACTGTTCAACAGAAACATTGGATCCATGAAAACTTGCTTTGGGGCCAGGTGACAGAGTGTGTCATACAGACAGGGAGGAGTTTAAATTCTCTACACTTATTTTTTTTTAAATTAATATTGTTGCTCAAGGTAGTCCAGAAATAGTCGTTGAGAGATATTTTAGTTGGCTTTCATGTCCCTTTGATATACCCCCATCACTGTGGCTTTTTTTTTCTTTAGAGAGATGGAGTATCACTATGTAACCCAGGCTGGAGAGCAGTGGCATGATCATAGCTTACTATAACCTAGAATTCCTGGGCTCGAGCAATCCTCCCGCCTCGGCCTCCCAAAGTACTGGGATCATAGGCGTAAGCCACTGTGCCTGGCCCCCCCTTTTTTCCCCTTGAGCACTTCCTTTCTTTCTGGCATGTTTAGATGCTCCAGACTCCTCTTGCTTATGTCCTGCTCCCATCTCTACATTGCTTCACGGGCCTTGGACCTGCTGGCAGCGCAAGAATTGAGAGCTTTGAGTGCATCAACGAAGGCACATGAGCTGTGCTCTGTGGCCTCAGCTCTTTCCCTTTCTGCCCTCTCCCTGCTCCAACAACACTGGTCTCCTAGCTTTTTCTGGGACAGGCTTGCTCCTACCTCAGGACGTTTGAATTTGCTACTCCCTCAGCCTGGGATGGTCTGACCTCAAATTCCACTAGTTCATTCCCCACTTCTTTCAGGCCTCTGTTCAAATATCACCTTATTAGCAATTAGCACAATTCCATCTGTATCAAAAAATCCTACTTTGTTAAAACAGGGGAGGGGAAACTGTAGCATTCTAGGTCCTTAAGTACGGCCTTTTGACCGAATCCAAATTTTACCAAACAAATCCTTTTATTTTTATTAATACATTTTTGTTTGTCTTTTATATTATTGTATTTTTAAAATGAACATATTTAAAATACCAGAGAGTAAAATAAGTTTCAACAAAATAATCTCCCTAGATTGACTGTAACAATTAGAACATTAGTGAGCCATAAGGGCTAAATTGATGGCTACGAAACTCATGATTTAGTTCTAACTTCCTCCACCTGACTGGCACCTCTACTACAGGAGGCTGGTTGGTGAGAGTTTATGGGGGTTGAGTATGCCAGTCTGTTATCAGCTTTTGACAACGGGGCACTGTGTTTCTGTTTGAAGTGGAATTTGTTAGCACAGCTAGATGGTATTTTTTAATTCTGTCTGCTTAACAGCCCATGATGTCAAAGATGACCAAGAGAACGCTGAAGGAAGCAAACAGATTTCTTAATGAGGATTGGGAATTGCAATATTACCTTGTTTCTTGTAAAGATAAGATGATTTGCTTGCTTTGTGATTCTGCAATATCAACATTAAAGAAATTCAGTGCTTATCAGCATTATAATACTCATAAGAACCACAAATATTTTAAATTAGAGGGAGAGGCACAAAAGGTTGTATTGTAGAAACTAAAAGATAAAAGCAAAGGCAAAGACGATTCTTCCAAGTAGCAATAAGACCTGGAAATAATGCCACTGACGCAACTTATAAAGTAGCTTATATACTTGGGAAAAAAGGGAAGCCATTCCCAGTGATGTAGAAATTGTGAAAGATTGCATTGTCAGACTTGTAGGATGGTTAGATCCCAATAATGTTTCAAAGTACAAACAACTACCTCTTTGAACTGATGAATTTTCATGCTTTCAGCAGCATGAATTAGCCTTCAGCTTAACAGAACAACTTCATGTAATACTTCAAAAGGAAAATATGTATTATTCAATCGATTTGGATGAACCAATTGATACTACTGACTCAGTACAGGTTTTATACTTCATTTGAGTCATAACAAAAGATTTGTTTGCTATGAAGAGTTACTCACTTTGGGCACTGTAGAACACAGGGAATAGATATCGTCAACAACTTTCAAGATTAATGTCATGAAGTTGGACTGAATTTGGTAAATTTAGTGAATGTATGTACAGACAATGCACCTTCCATGAGGGGAAGACATGAGGGTTTATTGCACAGATAAAAAGTATTAACAGATTCAGCTTCTCTCATTTCTTTTCATTGTATCCTGCATCAGCAAAATCTCTGTGCTAAAGCTACTACTTTGAGTGACACTTTGCAACAAGTTATAAGTATTGTTAACTATATTCCTGCAAATGCAACATGGCATTGTCAGTTTCCTAACATGCTAAAGTTGAACAATGAGGTATTCAGTTGGCTGTCACAGGGACAGGTGTTAGCCAAACTTTTATCTCTGGGAGAACAGATAGTTAAATTTTATGAAGAATAGAATGAGCAATGTGAATTACTGAAAGAAGATTTCTATAGCAATACAGCATTTCTGTGTGATATCATGTCAAATCAAATGACTTAAATATTTCTTTATGAGGTAAAACTAAGTCTATATGTGATATGTGGCAAAAAAAATCCAAGCATTTCAAAAAATGCTGTCTTTTTTCAAAACCCTTCTTCAAAAGGAAATTTTGGATGAACATTTTTTCCAGTTAACAAAGGTCATTGATGAGCAGAATGATATATAAATCATTTGAAGAATACACAGGTGTTATAGACCTATTAATTGGAGAATACAATAAAAGATTCTCTGACTTTGAGAGTCATGAAATCACACTCAAATTAGCATTTCAGCCTCACCTACTTGATATCACCAAGGCACCTAAAGAACTCCAGATGAATTGACTGAGCTCTCAAGAGAAGACATTTTAAAGTCATTGTGTGATGCTAAGAAAGATCCAATTGAAATGTGGGAAAATGCAGTAGAATACCCACGCCTTTGACAACCTGCCTGAAAAATGCTTTCTTGCTTTTTAACCACTATGGCTGTGAATCTGCATTATCCTACCTAATCCAAATCAAGACGCCCTTAAGGTCACAAATGACTGATTCCCATCTAGAGTATCAACTGAAACTGCAGACCTCTGTGCTGCAACCAAATATTCAAATGCTTTCCAACAAAAAGCAGACATGACAAAGTCATTAAAAGGTTAGTTAACTTTAAAATGAAGTTTTCATTTTTTTGAAATTATTAAGTACATAGATTTTTACCAAATGATGTATTAATATACTTTTAAGTATATCTAAGTGAAGTTTCTTGAATGTGGCCTTATTTGATTACAACTAAATTAATGTGGCGTTTCAACATGAAAATGTTCCCTATCCCATGTTAAAATATCAAGCATCCATCAAATATGGACTAATACGTCTATTTCCAACAGAAGGCAGAATGAAATGGAAGAGAAAGAAGGGTGAAGCTGAATTATTAGGAACCAAAGGGAGAAAGAAGAGGTTCTGCCTGGGTGTATCTGCCGACTGAAATGCTGGGGTCTTCTGGGGACGCTCTACCAAGGTCACACTGGGTGAAGATAAGGCTCTGTGTGTGAAGGCTGTGTCCATCTTTGGCATGTTTCCAGGCCGTGTTTGATATGGGGAAGATGAGTCTAGGGCAGTGGTATTGCAGGGTGCCACCAACTAAAAAACAAGCAAATGAACAAGACCAAGCCTCAGTCAGCCTTGGAGATCTATACAGAGGGGCAAGATCCGGCTCTCAGAGGCTGGAACCAGCTGGGGTTCAGGACTGTGCAACAAGCCTTACACTAAGGATATTTGACAGAGTAGCAGGAAATCTGGGGTTCTTGTACCAAATACTTTGGTTCAAGGGTACTTATAATGGTAATGGGGACTCTGAGGAGAAGCTCAGCCTGGAAAGGCCCAGGGAGTGCTGCGTGTCTGGGTTATGGGGACACTCCTGGGAGCCTGGCAGTGCAGGAGCCTCAAGCAGCTCCATAGGAGCCTCACTGTGGCTGGATCACTGGATCCCAGGATTGGGAACCTCACTTAACTCCTCGTGATTATTACTGTTGTCCCTGGAGTTTCCAGAGTAACCTACAAAACACAAAGTAAAAGCCATTTCATAGTAAATGGCAATTTTATTATCATGATATCAAGAACCTCTAGGGCAGAGTGCAGTGGTCATGCTTTGGACTCAGGTTTATAGAGATCACAGAAGTCTCTTCTCCCCAGGAGGGGCCCTTTCCGCTAACAGGAGGGGAGACTTTGGAGGGTAGAACAGCCAAGGCAGAAAGCACCTCCAGACTCCTATAGCCTCAGGCCTTCCACAGTCAAGGCCTGCACCAGGCTTCTGAATATCCAAATTGCCCACCTTTCACGCACCGCACCGTAAGCAAGCATGGGGAATTATCAGGATGTCTTAACAGAGTTATCTGTATTAACAGAAAGAATAAAGCATTTATTGGCAGATTTGTAGGACAATGACATGATTCTGCTTCATAACTACCAAAGCCCAGGCTGTGGAAGGGAGATGGATAGGATTTCAGAATTGTTCCAGAATATCATTAGGGTTTAATTTGTTCCTGCTCTCTTTATGGTTTACACCATTTCAACATACTCTTCAGTCCTCTCATCCAAGGTGCCTGTAAACCATGACCAAATTGCATTAATTATTCTGCAGGAAGCAGGATGGCAGAGAGTTTAGGAGTCCAAGCTGACATTTGGGCTCATGCTCTTTAAACGTCAACTTTCTCATCTGGAAGATGAGTATAAGATTCTGTCTCTTATAAGTTGTTAATGAAAGGATACACATAAACTGCTACATAGTAAGCCTCTGATACACAGGGGCTGTTATTATCGCATTCACATCTCCCATACTGGAGCATTCATGCCATGAGGACAAGAGATGATCTTGTTTCTCTCCAGGTGATCACACAGTCTGTAGCACATAGCAAGTGATCAGTGATTGCGAAGTGAATAAGGAAATGGACAGACTATTGTATTTGCATGGCCACCTCCAGCTGCCCCTGTCCCTTAACTCTTTATTAAAAGTTGGAGATTTTGGAGCCTCTCTTCAATGACAATAACATGCATTATAAAATATTTTATACTATATTATGGGAGTATAACCTAAAATTTTAGTATAACATAATTTTTCTTAACATACACTATTAGTACATGTACACTGAAATATTTTCAATGATATCAGGTTTTTTAATCTCAGCAATAATGTAATTGTTTTAACTTGTATGTGCACAAGTATCACTTGACATGTTGTTAATATGCAGATTCCTGGGACATGTCCCTAGAGATTTTGATTCCATAGGCCTGAAGTGGACCCCAGGAATTCACATTTTAAAGAGACTCCTCAGGTATTTCTCATATAGGAAGGTCTTCGACTAAACTTTGAGAAATACTATTAGGTTCACTGGCTTACAAGTTCAATCATGCACGAGAAAAGTGATTTCTATATATCAGTTGTGGTTCAGGAAGGACAACAGAGCCACTAAAAGTATTATGGGAAAAGGGTTGACCACAGAAATTTGAACTTACACGGCATGGATGGGAGGAACTTAGGAAGTGAAAGTCAGGCAAGGGCAGTTGGGGAACCGGAGAAGCTATCACTACACATTATATTTAAGAGACCTGGTACAGGTGGGCAGGTCAGAGCTGGCAGGCAAATCCCACAACCTGTCTGGCTGCACAAAGGCTGATAGAGAGGTCTGGGGAAGCTGCTACCTCTGGCATTTGCCTTGGGGCTGATCTTATTTGGTGGGAACAGCCTTGGAAAGATGAGCTGGAAGGTGGAAGCTGGAGCCCACTGGCCACATTTGGGTCTGTCTGTCACCATGTCTATCCACTGTGACCTTCCGAGTGTAATGACTTCTTCATTTCTCCTGCAACTTCCCCTTTTTGGACAACTCTAACCCAGATCCATAAAGGGAAGAAGCTTCTAGACAACGCAGTTTCCAACCTTAGTCAAATGTACACAGCACATTCTGATGCATCCTAATGCACTAAAAATTACACATTCAACACCCTCTCCACCCTGCTACTTCAGGTTTCTGAGTATTTAGTGTTCACTCCTTTTGAGTTTCTGTGTATTTCAAGAGCACTTCTGAGAGAATTTCAATGCCTTTATTAGTAAGAAGTTTGCAACTTTTTGCAAACCTGAGTGTATTTGGCATGTTGGGGAAACACCCACACTGAGCTGAATTCTTGAGCCAGCCTGCCAGCATTAATTAAAAGACAGTAGATGTAGATGTGACATGAGTGGAATATGCTTAGAGTCATATCATTAGGAAAATTGGCATTTTAATATTCAGCCAACGGCAAAAAGAGAAACATATGTTAGATGTATCCTTAAGACGGGCATTCCCAAGCAGCCTTAGAGATGGCGTTTGTGAATGAACAGCTCCGGGGATGGGGGAATCCTGTTTGACAGGGAAAGGTGGAGGGTGCCTGTAGTAGGTTGAATAATAGCCCCCTAAAATATCAGGTCCTAATCTCTGGAACCTGTTAAATATTACCTTATCGTTGCAAATGGGATATGTTATGAAATAATGTAGTATTTATATATATATGTAAAATATGTTACAAACGGAAAACCAGTCTTTGCAGATGTGATAAAATTGAGGGTGTTGAGATGGGGAGATTATACTGGGTTACAGAGCGGGCCCTACCTGCCAACCTAAGTGTGCTTATAAGAGCGAGTCAGAGGAAGATTAGACATAGAGACAGAAGGGGAGGAGGCCATGTGACCACAGAGGCGTGATCAGGAACAGATTCTCTGCTAGTCCCTCTGGAGGGCGCATTGCCCAGCTAACACCTTGATTTTAGCTCAGGGATGCTGATTTTGGACTTCTGGCCAATAGCAATGGGGAGAAAATGAATTTCTGTCATTTTAGGCCACAAAGTGTGTGGTAATTTGCTGCAGCAGCCACAGGAAAATAACGTAATAACCATTTTCCGTCATCAGCTTTCCCTTCCCCTCCGCTTTGGAGTAGAGCTCTCTGCCTGCTGCAGTAGGGGGGCTGGTGGTTGCTAGGGGAGTGAGGCTCCCTGAGCCACAGCAGGGGACAGCTGGCTTTCTGGCACTTTCCATTCCAAGGTGGAACTTTGAACATACTTCCTTTGTAGAAGCAAATGTTGTTGGCAGGACTCCCCCTATACTCGAAAAAAACCAGTATTTGTTCCAAATTTAGCTCATTGTCCTCAAACCCTTCAATCTTAGGCTCATTGTTTCTTTCTTGGACAAATAAAATAACTCAAGCCCCAATCATGGAGAACTGTGGGACATTTCGTGGAGTGGCTCCCTGTTCTGTCCTGTCCACTCTGGAAGGTCAGTCTGGATGTCTCTGTTAGTCTCCTTTGGTTGTCCAATGTCATGTTCTATAGGCTGCTGTCTTCTCCTGTGCTTCTAGGTAAGAACCACAACCTCCCTTCATTCCCCAAGGCCTACGATAGAGAATGAGGTGGGTTTCATGCTGTTTGAAGATGCTATTACTGCCCATTTCCTGGGACCTTGTATTAGTCAGCTAGGGCTGCCATAACCAAGTACCACAGGGTGGCTTCAATAATGGAAATTTATTTTCTCACAACTCTGGAGGCTAGAAGTTTGAGATCAAGGTGTCAGCAGGGTTGGTTTCTTCTGAGGCCTCTTTCCTTGGCTTGTAGATGGCCATCTTCTCCCTGTGTCTACACGTGGTCTTCCCTCTGTGTCTGTCTGTGTCCTAATAATCTTTTCTTCTTAATTAAGGTCAACAGTCATATTGGACTAGGGCCACCTTAATGACTTCACTTTAACTCAACTACCTCTTTAAAGACCCTGCATTCATATATAATCACATTTTGACAAACTGTACTGGAGGGTAGGACTTTAACATATGAACCGGTGGAGGGGAGTGGGTTGGGGATGATACTTCAGCCCATAACAGACCTCAGCTTCTTGTACTGATGTGATTCTCTTGAAGGGCTTACATAGTAAGCACTGTATAAACAATGACTTATTCAATTGTAGCACAATTCTATTTTCACACAGCTACAAAACTACCACCTTTATATGTACATAATACATCTATTATAAATGAATAAATATAAAACATATACACATTTCTGTGGCAGCTCCCTTGGTAAAATTTTGGTGATTTCATTTAGGTACTGTACCTAGGTGGCTTGTTTTCCTTTCTAGGCCCTTGCAGATAGCTAAAGTATAAGGCATGCTTTTGTAATTTTTATTCATTTTACTCATCAAACAAATATTTATGAGGGTCCTGTGCTAGCCCCTGGGGTCACAAATGGACTAAGACTGGGCAGTTACGACTCAGTTGAAGTGTCATGGTGAGGCGAGTACAATGTGCCAGTGGAGGTTGTAGGAAGGGCCCTGTGACGGGATAAGCTTGTCCACAAATTCTGACACTCTCCTCTGCTGAAAGGAGGTATGTATGTCCCCTTTACTTGAAACTGAGCTGATTTTGACTAAGTTGACCAGTAGAATATGGCAGAATTGATGCTTCCCAGGCTCTAAAGAGGTGACAGCATCTTCTCTGGAAATGCTTGTTTTAGCAGTGGTCCCCAACCTTTTTGGCACCAGGGACTGGTTTCATGGAAGACAATTTTTCCATGGATGGGGTGGGGGATGGTGGGGGGTGACAGGAGCTGGGGCTCAGGTGCTGATGTGTGGCCCTGTTTTCCTAACAAGCCACCGATAAGTACTGGGCTGCAGCCCTGGGATTGGGGACAGCAGTTTTAGAGGAAGCCAACTGCCATGTAATGGGTCTGACTGTCGTGAGAGCCACCTCCAACCATTCTAGCCACCCCATAACCATCCCAACTCTGATGGGATGTCCTAACTTGCAAAATTGTAAGCTTCATAAAATGGTGGTTGTTTTATACTACTAAAGTTCTGGAGCGATTTGTTACATAGCAATAAGTAACTGGAACAGGACCCTAATTCAGATGTGGAAGATCATTAAGAAATCTTATAGGTAACATATCCAACATGAAAGCATGGAATGCATGCACACACAGGATTCTTGGACAATGCCTGTCTGCAAAACCCATTCTCTTCTTTCACCTGTGAAGGCGAAAGGCAAGTACTTCTTTAGGCCTCAGGCTCACAGTCCTTGCTCTGTTGATGAACTCCATGGAAAGTGCTGATTTTGAACGTTATGTAAAACTACTTACCTGTGTGGCGCCTGCTGGTCTCCTGGGGGCTGGTACTGCAATTTGCTACCGTGGCTCCTCCACCAGCTCTACGGGTCATTACTACAGGCTGCTTGTTCAGCCTTTCCTCAGCCCATGGTTGCATGCCACAGAATGCTACCCAATTCTGCCACTTAATCTGCTTTGCTAGAGGTCCTGCCCTTCTCTCTTCTTACTAATTATTTTTCTCTGTCTGAAGTTGCTTTTTTGCATCACTGGGTCCAAATATCCCTGGAAACACTGTTCCTCCAAGTCTCCTTCGATACATTGCAGAAAAGCAGCATCCTAGAGAGATTCAGAGTGAGGACCCTGGAGGTGACTGCCTGAGTTTGGAAGCCTGATTCTACCTTTTATTTCCAGCATGATCTTGGGGCCTCCAGTCCTCAATTTTCTGAACTACAAAGTGAGGAAAATGGTAGTTTCTGCCTCACAGGGTCTGTGTGAGTATAAAAAAGAGATCATTCATGTAAAAATTCACCGAATAATTAGAATAATGCAAGTCTCCAATAAATGTTGCCAGCTTTTATTATTCATAACATGCATCTTGCAGTATGGCAATAATTTGCTCATTTATGGGTCTACTTATGAGATTCTAAATTCCTTGAGGACAGAGGATGTCTTGAGCACTATCACCCCCATGCCCTGCACAATGTATGACATGTATTAGGCATTCAATAACTGCTTTTTGAATGAATGAATGAATGAATGAATAAATGCTACAAAATTGCTTAAAGACTGTGTTCTGTCATTGGAAGGTCAACAATATCTTCATAAGGAAAAGGTTACAAAAGAACATACTCTATATCATTGCAGGAATCAAAAGGACATAAAGTTGATTTATAGGATGAGTGTGAAACACCTGTGTTCTTATATATGGTTCTCATATATAGTTTACTGTTATTAATGTGTGCTTAATAATGTAAGATAGTAATCAAGTGATCAAGTTCCTGAAGAATTTGGGATATAGGGATCTTGAGCCTGAAACTCCTCATTATTCATAGAGGAGATACATAAATAAATGGAGATCTATTTACTTATATATAGGATACACCTTGTTTAAGAAAGGGTTTTAAGTGACATACAGATAATCATACCGTAATGTATTCCTAGCACTTGGGGAGGTCGAGTCAGGAGGTTCGCTTGAGGTTAGGAGTTCGAGATCAGCCTGAGCAAGAGTGAGCCCCTGTCTCTACTAAAAATAGAAAAATTAGCCGGACGTGGTGTCGCACATCTGTAGTCCCAGCTACTCGGGATGCTGAGGCAGGAGGATCACTTGAGCGCCAAAGTCTGAGGTTGCAATGAGCTAGGCTGATGCTGTGGCACTCTAGCCCAGGCAACAGAGCAAGACTCTGTCTCAAAAAAAAAAAAAATCATAATTAATTATGATAAAATAAAATGAAGTGAGGTAATTAAATCCTAACAAAAATAAAAGTTAAAAAGTTAGATGAAGTTGGGTGTGAAGTTTGTTTCCAAAATTGTTGCTATGTAGTCCTATACATTTTCCAGAGGCAAATTACTAATTTGAAGTTGAAGTTTCTACCAGTTTTTATGTGAAAACCATAAAACAACCAATTACATGATTCACACTTTGGAATAATAATGCTCACAGCTAGCATTTATCATGTGCTTAACCCAGTGCCAGCTGAGGCTCTTAGTGCTTTGTGTGCATTAACTCTTCCTTCTCTTATTGATCATAGCAGGTGACTACTTGGCCCACATCATGCAACTGGTACAGTTTTGAAATCAGGCAGACCAAGATTTGAAACCACGCACCTTGGCTTCATGCTTTAAAAACCTACCAGTTGTTTAGAAAAAAAAAGAACAACTAGATTTCATATTAAGAACTTGGAAGATTAACACTACAGTGCTCAAATGGTGGTGGTGTTCACCAGGAATTAGGGGATTGGGTGGGTAAACCCACATCTGAAGGATGCTGCGAGCATTATGGAGGGGAGGGGCATACCTCTAACCTTGCTAGGAAGAGGCAAAGATATAAAATGTAACCAAAATGCTTGTACTCTAATATTTTCCTGAAAAAAAAAAAGAACTTGGAAGAAATTTTTCTTATTGGTTCACGAATTTTCCTGGGAATCTCACTGAGAAATATAGGAGATCCTCCAATCAGAAAAGGAAATTGGGTGCATGCTCATCTGAGGCAGTTCTCAAAGTGGAGCCCAGACTAGCAATAGCAGCCTTACCTGGACATTTGTTAGAAATGCAAATACTTGGTCCTCCTCCCAGGTTTACTGCATCAGGAGCTCTGCAGCTGGGGTCCAGCAATGTGCCCTTTAACAAGTCCTTCAGGTGATTCTGATGTGTGCTCAGGATTGAGAACTGCCCTAAAGAGAAAGGGGCATCTGGTGCAGAAAGAGATGTCTGGCTTTTCATGACTTTGGTAGGAGCTTTGGGAAGTAGAACAGCTCATGAAATTATGGCACCAGCCTCAGAGACTATAGGCACTGGGCTCATATACTTACTAACCTAGAAGACCAGGAGATGCTATAAAAACCAGTGACTACGTTTCTGACCAATCCATAAAGTCACAGGTATAGAGTGCAATAATAATAAGTCATGTGTTCTCACATGAGTTAGCAACACAAAATTTGACAAAGTACTTTAGCTTATATTTTCTTATGAGATTCTCATAATGCCAATGCAAGTTAGAACTTTTACAGGTGAAGACACAAAGGCTGAGAGTTTAATTTGCCCAAGGTCATGCAATTGATACATCTCAGAGCCAGAACTTGAGTCCTATCTCTTCTGCCTCTATTTCTCAACTCTTTCCTCTTTTCTATATCTCCACCCATCTACCTCAGTCCAGACCCACTACCTTTTGCCTGGATTATTGCAGTGGTTTCCTTAGGTGGTCTTCCTACCCTTATCCTTCTCCAATCCATTCTATTAAGTCATTTATTCAACTTTTGTTGTTGTTGTTGTTCTAGACAGAGTCTTGTCTGTCCTCCAGGCTAGGGTGTAGTGGTGTCATCATAGCTTACTGCAACCTCAAACTCCTGGGCTCAAGCGATCCTCCTGCCTTAGCCTCCTGAGTAGCAGGGACTACAGGTGCACACCATGATGCCCGGCTAATTTTTCTATTTTTAGTAGAGATGGGGTCTTGCTCTTGCTCAGGCTGGTCTTGAACTCCTGACCTCAAGCAATCCTCCCGCCTCAGCCTCCTAGAGTGCTCTGATTACAGGCGTGAGCCACCGCACCCGGCCTCCACTGCCCTTTCAGTGGCACCAACGTGGATTGTTTGTATGTGACCTTGAGCTTTTTTATTTTGCACCAGCTGCAGAGCCAAGTCACTCTCTGTACTATCTATTCTTCTCACCCCTCTTATCCCCAGGGAATTTGGCAGAGCCACATCCCCCAGCACTTGTATTCTCAGATACTTGAATCTGGAGTAGGAGTGGAACATTGTTTGTTTTAAAATTCACTCAGCTCAGACAAAAAAAATGCCTTGAAAGCTAAGAAGTCTCTCGGTTGTAATATACAGACTTCTGGAGCTGGCTCAGCCTTTTCTTGTAGGGGCAGATGGGAAAATAGGAAATTGGAGAAGGACTTGGAGAAGGATGTGGTAAAAGCTGTAAGTACATGACGCTCTTTTCTTTGTGCCCAGAGGGGAGGTAAAGGGGAACTACGTGAATATTGCTAGGGGTTTCTGAGAGGCTCAGAATTACAGTCAATTCCTATAATGATATTTTGCTTTTCAGTTCTATAAGATTTCTTCTCGAGACTTTTTACTCTAGTGAGTTTGCTTTTGAGTACTCTGGATTCGGTGTTTGCTTACAAGGGACTAGGACAATTGCTTGTAAAGAAGCGATTCCTCTGAATCATCTTTGGTTTAAACTTCCCTCCTGAGCTTCAGACCCTTGTATCAGACTGCAGACCACAGATCTCAGCTGGATGTCCCACAGCTATTTCAAATTGTGCTTGCCCAAGACAGAATTTATTCTCTGTTCCCGGAAATGACTTCTTCCTTCTTCAGTTCAATTGGGATCAAAGGCATGATCTTCGAAGCTTCCCTAATATTAACGGTAATAGATAACGTTTATTGACAGCATCCTACGTGCCAGGTACTGTGCTAAGTGTTTTATGTGCATTACCTCCCTTAGTGTCACAGCAGCCTATGACTAAGATAATGTTGTTATCTCCATTTTACAGATGGGAAAACTGAGGTGACTGCAAAAGTATCCTAACATGTCTCTTTGCCTGCAGTCCCTCTCCCATCTGTCCACTACATGGCAGCCTGAGCCATCTTTGCAGTACGCAGATCTGCATGTGCCATTTCCTTCCTTAGAAGCTTCACTGGATCCCTACTATTCTCTGAATATAGCCCAAACTCTTATCCAGGAGTACATTGCCCTTCATGGCCTGGTCACCAAACACCCATCCAACTTCATTTCTAGCTGCTATTACCTTGTACCCCGCACTGCCATGCAGTAGTCACATTGGGTGCTTGCAGCTTTTTCAAATATGTGTATTTTTTTCTAGCCTCACCCAATTCTTTATTCATACTACAAAACTGCAAATACTTTTGGAGAGCCCACCTTGTGCCAGGCACTGTCCTAGGCACAGGTGATGTATGGGAACAAAACATATTGAGGCCCTGCCCTGATGGCACTTATATTCTAGTGGGGAAGTCAGCTGGTCAGACAATGCACTGGCAACTAGCTGCACAGATAACGCGCTGTCATAGTCCTGAGTGCTGTGTAGAGAAATAGAGCAGAGTAAGGGGGCAGAAAGTGGCAGCAGGGTTCTGTTTTGTGTGAGATGGTCAGAGAAGGCACTTTGCAAAGGCTCTGAGATGAAAACTTGCCTGGAATGTTTGAAGAACATCAAGGAGGCCAGTGTGGCTGAAGTGGGGAGTTAGAGGAGCGTGGAACCCAGGGAGGTCTCTAATATACCAGGGAGTCCATCATGTAAGGCTTTGGGGCCATGGCAAAGACTTTGGATTTTATTCCAGGTGGGAGAGGAAGCTATTGCAAGTTTGAGATCAGGGAGTGATGGAATCTGATTGACATTTTAGGAGGATCATGCTGATAGCTGTGTGACCTTCAGGGAGACTGTAGTGGGGCCAGAGTGAAAGCAGGAAGACCAGGTAGGAGGTTTCTGTGCAGCTCTTGTTCCCATTTGAGGAATATCCATTCCTCACCGCCTGGAGACTGCTATGCAACTTTCTACACCCATCTCTATTCAAAAAACGTCCTCAATTCTCTTCTCCATCCTCCTGACACAGAATTGTGTATCTCTTCCAAGGTACATAACCTCACCATTTTGCAGTTACGTGTATGTCTGACTTTCCTAATTGAAAGCGAGCTCCTTAAGGGCAGGATCTATTTCTTACTTTTCTTTGTGTTTCTAGCTGCCTGATGTGACACATCATACTTGACAGCACTCAATACGGGTTTGATAAATATGCGAGTGAATGAATGAGCAAGTGAACAGCTTGTTTTCTGATACTAAAGTTGATCTTTTGATTGAACAAAGGAAAACTTTAAATAATTCCATTCCGTCAAAATGGACTATGTATTTACATGCCAAAAATTTTTTTTCTATTTTTTATTGTTTTTTGTTCAGGGTACATGTGAGAATTTAATACATTCATATGATTTATGCAAATCAAATCAGTATACTTGGGATATTTATCACCTGAAATATTTGTCTTTTCTTTGTGTTAGAAACATTTGAATTATTCTCCTCTAGCTATTTTGAAATGTACAATAGATTATTGTAAACTATAGCCACTCTACTGATCTAACAAATGCTCTCTTATTTCTTCTACAAACTCTATATTTGTGCTCATTAATCAGTTTCTCTGTATCCCCCCACCCCCGACTCCCCTTCTCATCCTCTGGTACCCACCATTCTACTCTCTGTTTTCATGAGATCCACGTTTTTAGCTCCTATGTATGAGTGAGAACGTGAGATATTTGTATTTCTGTGCTTGGTTTATTGGTTCTTGGTTTATTTGACTTAACATAATGACCTCTAGTTCCATTCATGTTGCTGCAAATGACAGGATTTCATTCATTTTTATGGCTGAATAATATTCCATTGTGTATATATGCCACATTTTCTTTATCCATTCATCTGTTGATGGGCACTAAGGTTGAGTCCATATTTTGGCTATTGTTAATAATGCTTCAATAAACATGGTAGTGCAGGTGTCTCTTTAATACATCGATTTCCTTTCTTTTAGATATATACCCAGTAGTGGAATTGCTGGATCATACAGTACTTTTATTTTTAGTTTTTTGAGGAACTTCCATACTGTTCTTCATGGTGGCTGTACTGATTTACCTTCCCACCAACTGTATGAGGGTTCCCCCTTTCCCCTATCCTTGTGAGCATCACTTATTACCTGTCTTTTTGATAAGGGCATTTTAACTGGGGTGAGATGATATCTTATTGTGCTTTTGCTTTGCCTTTCTCTGATGATTAGTGATATTGACCATTTTTTCATATACCTGTTGGCCATTTGTATATCTTCTTTTGAGAAACGTCTATTCAGATCTTTTGCCCATTTTTTTTTTATTTTATTTTTTATTTTTTGAGACAGAGTCTCACTCTGTTGCCCAGGCTAGAGTGAGTGCCATGGTGTCAGCTTAGCTCACAGCAACCTCAAACTCCTGGGCTCAAGCAATCCTTCTGCCTCAGCCTCCCAAATAGCTGGGACTACAGGCATGTGCTACCATGCCCGGCTCATTTTTTCTATATATATCTTTAGTTGGCCAATTAATTTCTTTCTTTTCTATTTATAGTAGAGACGGGGTCTCACTCTTGCTCAGGCTGGTTTTGAACTCCTGACCTTGAGCGATCCACCC
>CAUYRT010086768.1:0-14578 GCA_963574885.1 Lepilemur ruficaudatus | reverse complement strand
ACCACTCATCACAGAGAGCTTTAATTTAACATGGCAGGCGTAGTCTTAGAAGTAAGGACAAGGGTGCAATGAAAACTCAAGCAAAGGATGCTGAATTCTTTTGGTGGTAGAGCTGTGGTCCCCAACCCCTGGGCCACTGCCCTGTGCTAGTCCGTGGACTGCTAGGAACCAGGCCACACATCACCAACCTGAGCTCCACCTCCCCCTATCCCCACCCTGGTCCGTGGAAAAATTGTCATTCATGAAACTTAGGAACCCGGCTGCACGGCAGGTGCAGGTGAGTGGCAGGTGAGCGGCAGGTGAGCCGGTTCCCCATTGCTCACCTCGCCTCCTGAGCTCCGCCCCCTACCCTTGGTCCATGGGAAAATTGTCTTCTATGAAATCGGTCCCTGGTGCTAGAATGTTTGGGGAGCACTGTGGTAGAGGGCCAATTCAGGTAAGGATTTCCAACAGAAATGTGTGTGTGTGTGAGAGAGAGAGAGAGATACACACACACCCCAAATAACACTTTTCTGAGTCAGAGGAGTGTCGAGGAACGGGTGGTCGAGAGTCTCCAAGCCACGATCCACAAGGAGCAGATGTCCTTCCTCCAGCATGGATGTAGACTTCTCCTTACATGAAACTGGCTGCTGAGCTGAATCTCCCATGGTGGTCCCAGCCACGGGTCCGGGTTCTCCGGGTGTTCTTTGCCCTCCCTCTACAGCATCCCTGTGCCCTCTCGCTGAGCTTGGCTGAGCGCACTGAGCAGAAACCAGAGTCCCTCTTCCGATCTCCCTCGGAGCTACTTCTTCATCTCCCCTCTCTCCTGGTGCTTCCCTGTTGCACGGTGAGTTATCTACACGTCCACTCCCAACACTAAACGGTGGCCTGGCCTTGGCTTTGGTGTCCATGAGTCCATATCTTAGGATGAAAGTGGTGCATGCCCCCCCCCGACTATGGTGGATTTCTTTGTGTCCCGGCCACCCAGAGTCCTTCCACCTTACCTTCAATAATGGCACCTTGATTTCCTCCTGGAGGGTTACTTCTCCCTCTCTTGAGTCTTGGTAAGACTGTGATCCCCATAAGTCTCAAATGGGGCCCTTGATTCAAGCCACAGATATCAGCCTCTCCCTCCGCCAGGACTTTGGACCTGGAGAACAGCGACACAAGGTCAGAGAGGGCTTGCAGCTCAGCTCCCTAGAGTCGTGGAAGGTCCCCTGACGGTGCATGTGGTCAAGTTCACCTGGACCCTGGACATACCTTGGTTAGAGTCTATTTTGTGTCCGGGGTCTTCACCGTTACCCTCAATTCTGGTAGAGCCCCTGAGAGGTTTCCCGCCGATTTTCTTCATCTATAGCGAGCCTGTAAGACTTCCAATTTATAGAACGTACGTCTGTAAGTGCATATGGAGCGTGTTACTAATGAACGTCACAGAAGACTAAATGCAAAATCCCTCTTTATGGGCGAGTAGAGTCTGTTCTGCATAGAAGCGAAACGAAACACATCTAGAACGTTCCGGAGCCCGCAGTGGGAACGGGCTCAGTCAAACGCACATGGCCAGATGTTCTTCTCAACACGCTCAGAGACATTTTCACTGGACGCTTGAGATGGAAAGAGAGAAGCAGGACTGAGACCTGGTGCCCACCCCTCAACCTCCCCGGATTTGGAAAAGCTTTCAAAGGCTCTAGAGTAGAGTCCAGGTTCCCACCTTTTCTGCTCCCTGGTGCTAATCGCAGGTGACGCCTCCTTCCTCCGGGTCCTCTGTTGCTCTCATAGCTGCCAGGCCACCAGGGCTGTTTTATCCCTAAGTGCCTTCCCCTCTCTGGACTGGAGCTTCGAGAGGGCAGGCTGATCCTTTTCCATGCCTTCTACAGCGCTCAGCACAGCAGCCTCTTAGGAGACACTTGCTCAGTTGCGTGGAGTTGATCTGAATTATCGAATCCAGGTAAGTGGCTCTGGTGAGTCCATTAGCTTTGCCCTGGGAGTCTGGTCTCCTGTCCTTCTCCATCTCTGTCTGGCTAGGTTAACATGACAGAGAGCGATTCAGGAGTCTTCCTGATTCACTGCGGAGGGCTGGAAATGACATGTGAAGATGACAGCAGAGGGACATGCCAATAACGCTCGTGTGAGGTCAGGGCGGGAGACTCCCGCCGCCCGCCCAGCGCTCGCGGGATGAAAGCCGCCAAGGCCACTTGCGGATCTCACGCAAACCGCTTGACGGAAGATGACCGGGCCGCGCCGGAGGTTGGCATCTGGGACTTTCGTGGAGAAGGCGTCAGAGAGTGGACGTCCTTGTCGTACTCCCGGGGGCCCTCGGACGTCGGACCTGCAGGTTTCTGGAGGAGGATTTATTTCAGTGTGTACTTAAAATACTGGGATCAGCTAACAAAATAATAAGCCTCAAAGGTTTGCCAACTCATAAGATATTAAGCTTTTAAGGTTTATCCGACACTGTGGCACCCTCAGCATTTCTGGGGCCACATGTGCCTACCTTCTCCCAGGTGGGTCCCTGGGAGTGGCTCTTAATTTTAATTATTATAAAGTACGCGTGAGTGTGAGTGTGTGTGTGGGAAAGAGAGAGACAAAGGGAGAGAGAATGACACACAGAATGAAAATCCACCAAAGACAGGGGGAAAAAAAAGTAGGTGTATATTTAGCTGAGTGTTCTGCGGATTTTTTTTCCTTCCCTTTTTGAAAAACTCCAGTGCAAGCGTCCAAGCCAAGTAGGAGCCTTTCACTGTGGTTATTTATTTATTTTGCTCTCTCCTTTGGAAAGGGATGCGCATACATTATGAAAAGCAAATATTATACTCTCTATTGTCAAACAAAGTCTCCAAGGTCCGTGTGTCAGTGATGCGGCCAAGGACCTCACACAGAATGCTTCCTGTCCTGGAAGGATTTCTCACGGAATATAAAATACCGGGAAGGGACGGGCGATCCTCCCTGCCAGAACCTAGAATCCGCCCACCCTTAATGGCACCCAGGGGGTCGGATGAGCTCAGGCCGTGACCTTCCCGGCCGGGGGCGGAGGGGACTTTCGCTGCAGAGGAGCGCGCAGGATGCAGGACGGGGAGGACCACAGTGGAAGCCGGCGGGTATTTACTCAGAGGAGGCTACTCGCGTCCAACTCCGTGCAGCTCTGACATCCAGATGCACGGGGCAAGCAGGCCTCGCCCGCGCGGGCAGTGGAAGCAAGGTGGGGAGGCAGGAAAGGCGTCCCCTGGCCCCGGAGCGCGCAGGCGCGGGCTCTCGTAGGAGCACGGTTACTATTTACGGGAAACTGGCACGGAGTTATAACTTCTCCCAGACAGGTTGGTGCCATGGCGTTCTCGCACCGTGGAAAGCATTAAATAAGGCTCAGCATTTGTCTACGCCGCGCCGCGGGCGCTATACTTTCCGATACGCGCGTTGCTTTCCGCGGCTGGGAGTTTCGCTAAGCCCCTCCCCGGGGAGGGGAGAGCAGGAGTTACAGTCAACCACGGCCAATTTGCGCTCTGCGCTCTGTTTATCCAAACCATATGTGTGGATGGTTGTAACTCTGTGTCATCGGCTGCGCAGGGCTCCCTGCGCCGGGAGGTCTGTAAATAGCAACAGCCCAACGCAGAATCACGCCGGTAAGGGGACGAAAGGGACATTTCAAGTGACGTTTTGCTGTGAGGGCAGCCGCCCCAGCGATGTCCCCACCTGTGTCTCCTTGTGCGAGAGTCAAGCAGGTCCCTGTGGATGGAGGGGACCCCACAGACCCCAGGCGCGGCGGGCTGAGGCACCTCTGGTTGTCATGTAGCCTTCGGGCTGGACACCACCCCAGACATTAACTCGGGTCGTTGCCATTGAGAAGTTTCATCAAGCCGTTTGTGTACAGAGGAGAAACCCTTTTTACTTCGATGCTGGAAAGAATTAAGAACGTAAAACAAGGTGAATTCACAATTTTCTCATCTAACATCTTCATTTGGAATTTCTACCTGATTCATCAACGGCCACTCACGAAAAGACATTGTGCTCCAGGCCTGGAGGTGGCAAAGCCCAGCGCGACTGTCTTAAATGGCAAACTAGCAGCTCAGAGGGAAACCTCAGGGCTTCCATGGTCTCTGTGCAGACCCAAAGCCCCGGGGCCTTGTCTCACGGAGCATCCAGGGGCAGCTTCTGGCCGCTGCAAGGCGCTGGCCGGGGGCCTCCGGGCAAGGCGAGGCCAGAGTTACGGCAGATGCTGCCGCTCGCTGGCTCCAGCCACCTCCTGAAACTGGAAAAGGGGCTTTGCAAATGTCTCTCCCTCAGGCAGATGCTGACGTTCCTTTAGAAGTGAGGCCACCCGGTTTCAGGTGGCCCCCAAACTGCATTCTAGGGAGTCTGGGCCCAGAGTCAGCCTCAGACTGCGGAAGGGATAACTGTGCCCACCTCTCCGGGCAGATTGCAGAGAGTGGCGTTCGTATTTTAAACCAGAATCGGTACGGATTCCGCCAAGTTGCTAAGCGCAGCCTGCAGGAGCATCCCTCGTGAATCGGTGACCGCGGGGTCACTGGTAGACATCGGTGTTTGAAGTTTCTCGTGGAACAACCTGGCTACTTTGCACCTCTAACCTCAGATCCTAACTCCTCTTTCTTCATCTCTTCCTTCCTCGAAAAAGACCTCTGGGTTTCGGTTTTGATTAAAACTGAGTCAAACGACGTCCGTTCTACCTGATTGGGAAGCTGTCCTGACCCGGTGGTTTTGGGAGGGAGAGGAAAGAAAAGTTTTACTGAAGCAGACACGCACGTCACCAAAAGAGAGGACGGAACATCGTCACGGTGTCTGTTCACCCCGATGTGTGTGCAGGTCCTTCGCGATACCAATGCAAACGTCAGTAACTTCTTTTTGGAAACTGGACAAAATGGTTCCAAATGTTGTCTGGAAGAATAAACGGATAAAATAACCGAGTGAGGTTTGACCAAACAGAAAGCTTAGAAACGTTTGCACAAACGGGCGTTAGAAGAGAGTCTAAAACTATCGTAATTAAAACAGCGTGGCCCCGGGTAGGGACGGCAACACGGGGAATGTCATTCCTGTCAGGAGGGATCCCTCGAATCTCTGGGGGGAGTGAAGGGAGAGCCGTGAAACATTAAAAATAAATTGGCTCGTCACTGCTTCACACGACAACCTAAAATAAATCTCAGGTGTTTAAAACTACACCTGTAAGTTTCAAACTACGTATTCAAATGCACTAGAAGGAAATACAGGTGCATGTTTTCCTGACGTTGTTGTTTTACTGGGAACATCTTTTAAGTGGTGTATTGCCATAGAGTAAAATGTGGATACAATTGACCACATGGAAATCCAAATCTGCCGCCATAACAATATCTAAGGGCAAGTAGGAAACAGAAAAAAAAAATTGCAGCATATGTATCAGAGGGTTTATATTCTTAAGTGTCTGAAGGGTCAATGTGGGCCACAGACACGATTAGGAAATTCACAAAAGAAGTAACTGACGGCAAATATATGAAAAATGTTTAACTTTGCGAGCTGTCGAAAATGTGAAAACTGAAACAATAGGGAAATGCCATTTTTCAGCTATTGCATTGACATTTGTTAAAAAAGGAAAAAAGTTTGCACGGAGCGTAGGGAAGTGGCCGCCCGCAGACTGCCGGCGTGAACTTAAAGGGATGTAGGGCAACCTGGCAAAATTCTTAAAAACGTGTGCAGCCCATTTCCACGGCAATTTCTCTTCTGGGAATTTATCCCTAGAAAATAATCATAAATAACTGCAGAAAATTATTTAAGAGATGTTCCCTGGGAGGTTGTTTATAATAGCAAAAAATTAAAAACAAAATAAATGTCTGAAAATATGGAGCCGCTTAGATAAATTACGGTGCATTATAATCCACGGTCATAAAGAAAATCTCACTGAGAACTATTTAGTGACTCTGGAGAAGGTTCACAATATATAGTTAAACGGAAAAAAGGAAACTTGCAAAACAATCTGTGCACTGTGGTCTCATTTTCCGCTTTCTAAAAAAAAATGTATGTATGTAAATATATGCATAGAAAAAGGCTTAAGAGGATCACCGAAAAGTTATCGGTGATTATCTCTGGGTAGCCAGAGTATGGGTGATTTTCATTATTTCTCGAATATTCTGCAATAAAAATGTATTACCTTTGTAACAAGCTTCTTAAAAACATTAACTGTTATTTAAATTCTGCATAGAAGCCAGGTATCAAAAATGATCTTCAGGAGGGTTTTTTTTTTTTTTTTTTACCCAGAAATGCTTGCAGCCAGAAATTGAGAAATGGTCAAACCTAGTTCAGCTGACATAGGAGACGGTGACCCCGAGTTCGGGATCCACTGCCCACGACCGCCTCTCTTATGAGTCACAGGATAGGAACGGGATGTACACTGAAAATAATAATGCTGATGAAAGTAACGAATTTGATAATATATCAACAGATCACTAGCATTTATGAACCACTCGGTCTTTTCCAGACACCGAGCTAATTGCTATCCGGATATTATCTCATTTAATCCTCCCCGCAGTCCTTTGACAAAGAGATTGTTGTCCGCAATTTGTGGAAGCGTAAACTGCCCGCGGTTTCAGCTCTCAGAAGGCCGAGGGGAATTACAAACCCACGTGAGTCAGACGCCAGAACCCCTCGCCGGTCTGCGGTCAGTGGGTGGGTACGGGAGCGTTTTCCCAAACCCGCACTCCGGATTCGGGCTTCGCCACCCAGGCCTCCATCTCCTTTGTGATTCAACCTCGTATTATGTAGCCCGACTCCGGCGTGAAAGATTTGTGGCAATTGCGTGATGTATGGAGGTGCCATTTGTAAAAATATTATTTAGTGTAAAACATGATGTTTTTCCTCCTGATTTACAAGTTGGATTTATAAATCTGCACTTCTCACTATCGGGGTAATATATCGTGCCTCTGATTTATAAAACTTGCCTGTAAATCTTCCCAGCAAAGTTTTGATTCAGAAATCATTATTTTAAGAATTAGATTTAGTTTAAAACATCCAGCCGCTCTGTAGGGGAGGCGGCGGATTTGCATAACTCCGGTCCGAGCTCGCGGATCCTATAGCAGCTTTACAAGTCGTGGCCGGGAGTTCCTAAAGAAAATGTTTTGATTTAAGGGGCATTCACGTCACAATTTAGCTACAACTGACCGATTTACGCAGCCGGAGCCAGGCAATAATGATCCGTTTTATAAGATCCCACTTTCCTTTAATTCCAGACCCTGATTTATCCACCCTGATTGGGTTTTCGGTAGTGCCCTCTCGGTCCCAGGTTCCCCACCGCAGAGCTGGTCGTGGGGAAAGGACCCAGGAGTCAGGGTGGTCACAATGAGGAGTAGCACCCCCTCCTCCCAGGGATCAGGAGGGAGTTGTCCCCTGCCCCTGAGCCAGAGGCCGCTGAGCAGAAAGGGGACAGGCTGCAAGGTGCCCCGGCCTTGCCCAGGAATGGCCTGGGTTCTCTCCATCCCTGCTGCTCCAAGGAAGAGAGGGTTGATCTCAGGAGGAAGAAATGGATGGTCCTGAGAATGGAGGACATGATCTGATGAATAATTGCTGGCTGAAAAAAAAAAATCAATAACTAACCGAACAATTTTTTAAAGAGCAGAAGCCAACGAGCAGTGATTTGGCAGGTAAAATAAATGAATGAAGACAGAGGGTGTGCGGCAGCCTGGAGAGACGCCTGTCCCATCTGAATAGGGCAGCCCCACCGGCCGCTGCCACATGGGGCTATTTGCCCAGTAAGTGTGTGTCCGTGTCTGGCTTTCCAAGAGAACCCTGAAATTCAGATTTTTATGTTAAATGTTTTAATTTAAAAATCAATGTCAGCCGGGGGCGGTGGCTCACCCCTGGAATCCCAGCACTCTGGGAGGATCGCTCGAGGTCAGGAGTTTGAGACCAGCCTGAGCAAGAGTGAGATCCCATTTCTACTAAAAATAGAAAAGGTAGCCGGGCATAGCGGTGTGTATCTGTAGTCCCAGTCACTTGGGAGGCTGAGGCAGGAGGATCGCTTAAGCCCAGGAGTCTGAGGTCGCTGTGAGCGAGGCTGACGCCACGGCACTCTAGCCCGGGCAACAGAGTGAGACTCCGTCTCAAAAAAATAAATAAATAAATAAATAATTAAAATAAAATAAAATCAATGTTGCACAGATTTGATTTATAATAGCAAAATACACACATTTTAAATGTGCAGGTCAGTGACGTTTCACCAAAGTACACACCCATGCAAGCACCATGCCCATCAAGACATAGAACATTTCCGTCTCCCCAGAAAGTTCCTTCCTGCCTTCTGAAGCCAACCTCCTTCCTCCTACCCACTGCGCCAGTTCACCGCTGGTCTCCTTTGTATACCTGCAGTTTTGCCTGTTTTCGAATTTAATACAAACGGAGTGATACACGATGCATTTTTTTCTGTTCCGTTTCTTCTGCTGGGCATGTCTGTGAGATTCGGCCATGTTGCTGTGTGCATGTTCAGTTTGGTCTTTTTTTTTTTTTTTTTTTTTAGACAGAGTCTCACTCTGTTGCCCGGGCTAGAGTGAGTGCCGTGGCATCAGCCTGGCTCACAGCAACCTCAGACTCCTGGGCTTAAGCGATCCTCCTGCCTCAGCCTCCCGAGTAGCTGGGACTACAGGCATACGCCACCATGCCCGGCTAATTTTTTCTATATATTTTTAGTTGGCCAATTAATTTCTTTCTATTTTTAGTAGAGACGGGGTCTCGCTCTTGCTCAGGCTGGTCTCGAACTCTTGCGCTCAAACAATCCGCCCGCCTCGGCCTCCCAGAGGGCTAGGATGACAGGCGTGAACCACCGCGCCCGGCCGGTTTGGTCCTTTTGATGGCTGAGTAGTGTTCCACGTATAAACGGGTTACACTGTTTGTTCACCCCAGTTGGTGGACACTCGAGCTCTTTCCAGATTTATATTATTGTGCGTCAAGCTGCTATGAACATTCTGGACCAGCCTCTTTATGGACATATGTTTTAATTTCTCTTGGGTAAAAACACAGGAGTGGGATTGCTGAGTCATTTGTAAGTGGACGCTTCCCTGCATATGAAGCCGCCAGACAGTTTTGCAAAGCGAGTTCACCGTTTTGCACCTCCTCTCTCCTCCCCAGGAATACAGGGGAGTTCCGGCTGCTGGACGTCCTCACCGACGCTTGGTATTTCCGGTTTGTTTAATTCGAGTCACTGAGCCCCTTTGGTAATAAACGACTTCAGTCGGTTAGGTAGGAAGTGGTATCTCATTCCAATTTGCTTTTTGTGTTCTTAGAAATATTCTAAACTGCAATGCTTTTCTCCCCTGCTATCTTCCGGAAGCTTTCAAGTTGTAGGCTTGACGCTCAAATCTGTGACCTGTTTCTAATCATTTCTTGAGAGCCATGAGAGAGAAGGGTTCAGGCCCATTTTTGTTCCACACGGATACCTAGTGCTTGTAGCGTCACGGAAATCAGGGGGAGCATCTTGCAGCCTCGTTCTTGCAAAAAAAATCGTTTTAGCTACTCCAGGCCATTTGTATTTTCAGGATCATTTTGTTAATTCCTACAAAACAAAAAGGAAAGCCTGCCGAGATTTGATTGGAACCTTGTTGGATCTACAGACCAATTTAGGAACAGCAAACACGTTTAGCGCTGTCTGGTTTTCCAACCCATTAGCAGGATGTATCTTTTAGTTGATTTTGATACTTAGTTTCTTTAGTAATGTTTGATAGTTCTCTGTGTATCATTCAATTTACTCCTGTTTCGTTTGTGAATTTTATTTTCTAAATATTTGCTGTCTATGTGTAAATGTAGTTAACTTTGCATAGCCGTCTTGTATTCTGTGACCTCGCTAAGCTCATCTTTAGGTCTGGTAGGTTTTTGTAAATTCCTGAGGATTTTCTACACAATCATGCCCTCTCTTCTTCCTTTTCAATATTCAATATTGTTTTATTTATTTATTCAGTCTAACCGCACCGGCAATGAAGAGGTGACGGGACTGGACGTCCTTGCCTCGTCCCAAGGGTGGGTATATATATATATATATACACACACAAAGGAGACGGAATCCGTATTTTGAAGAGATGTCTGCACCCCATGTATGACTGCTGGATCCCACGGGAGACCTAGTTTTAACTTTTTGAGAAAACTCCCTGCTGTTTTCCATAATGGCTGCACCATTTACAGTCACACCAATAGTGTACGAGGAAGGGGTCCTTCTCCTCCATATCCTTACTGACATTTAACATCTTTTGTCTTTTTGAAAACAGCCATCATGGTAACAAGCGTAAGGTGACGCCTCGCTGTGGTTTAATTTGAATTTCCGTGAGGATCAGGGATGTTCAGCCCCCTTTCATACACCTGCTGGCCATTTGTACACCTTCTTTAAAGAAATGTCTAGAACCCAGGAGGCCACTGGTGCAAGTCCCGGAGTCCAAAGGCCAGAGACCCTGGAGTCCTGCTGCCCTAAGGCCGGAGAAGAGGGTGTCCCGGCTCTCGAGGGGACAAAGCACAAATCTGCCTTTCTGCTGCCCTTTTGTTCCATCCGGGCCCCCAGGAGGTCGGACGGTCCCTGCCCCCGTGAAGGCAGATAATCCTCACTTAGCCCCCTGGCTCACATGCCGATCTGCTCTGGACACACCCTCACAAGCACACCCAGAAAGGATGCTTTGCCGGCTATGTGGGTATCACTTAATCCAGCCAAGCCGACACCTACCATTAACCATCCCCGATCTTCTAAAGCAACCTCTCTGAAGCCTTCCACAAAACTAAGGGCGCCCGTGTATCTACAGATACAGCCACTTACTGTGTATTTGGATTTAGAGAAGTGTACTACTTTTTATCCGTCACTTACGAATTTTTCTGCACTATACTTAGAGGAACCGTAACCCCGGTCTGGTTAGCCTGACCTCAGCACACGTCCGTGCTGGGTACCTAGTAATTTCCAATCTGTGGAGGTAACTCAACCCAGGATTCTCCTGTTACCCGCTTAACGGACATCGCTTGAAACAAGCCTCTGGGGTTTTTGCCTTAGTCGCTCCTATCACCTCACCACTGGCCCCTGTGCAGACTGGGCTCCCCGGCACGCAGCAACCCAGGCCTCGTATCCCATGTCATATAATGCCCTGACCTTCCCCGGGTCAGAGGGAGGTGAGCAGGGGAGGCTGGTGTCACAGTGGTGACCGTCCCACCGCCCGCATGTGGGCTGAGGCGTCTCGAATAGCAGAAGCAGAGGTGGTGGGGGCGGAAGCGTGTCCCACCGACACAGGACACCGTGCTCAGGGGCTCTGTGCCTCCCCGGTGAAGGTCGGGCTTGTTCAGATGATACGGGGGGCGCCCCGGAGAGGTGTCCTCCGACCGGCGGGAATGGGAGCTGGATCCCCTCTCGGTGACCTCAGTCAAGAAGCTTATTTACCCTTGGCGACTCTGTGTTCCTCATCTGCGTTTGGAAACTTGATGTCTCTATATCAAATCACGATTTCTGACGTGTAATGCGTGCGGAGGGTGGCAGTTTGCGCTGCTGGTGGCCCTGACCCCGGGGGTTGTCACGTCTTTAGCAAGGACTCTTTGGAGTAGACTTGAGCTTTAGGTATTAAGAGCCTAAAACACGTGCCTGGCTTTTGGTCCATGATTTCCTTCCATCTGTAGGTCTGTATTCCAAAGAAGTAATCAGTGACATCACTAAATATTTGCATTCAGGGTTATTATTTGAAACTTTCTATATAGCAATGACAATACATAATTAGCCTAAATCCATCTATGGCGGATCACCCAGATAATGTTTTATCCACACGATGCGACATGACACCGTCGTTTAAAATCTTATAAAGAAAATGTAACACCATTGGCAAATTCTAATAACATAAAGCACTCAAATAAACGCTCTGTACAATTTTGTTGTATGTGTATAAAGTACATAAGAATGCATTCATGGTGGTTATCTCCGGATGACAGCGTTGATGATGGGCGATTTATACTTTTTTCTTCATCATGATGTGTTATATTTTTCAACTGTTACAAGTTGATATACAAGCATGAAAGTCTTACTTAAAAAAAAGTTTGGAATTAGAAGTCTGAAGGTCTGGGTTTGAGTCCAGGTCCCAACACTGGCTGGGTGACCCGTAGTAAGAGAAATATGGAAAGTGGGAAAAACTGGCTCACCGTTTTCACTGGATGGGTGAGAAGCGAAAAAAGGACACTGTGCACAAAAGAGCCATTTTGGAGAAAAATGGCAAAAAGCTGGAGGGGCCGTTGCTCATGGGAATTGGACTAGCAAGCAAGAAGCTGCTCTGGTAAAGAACGTTGGTGCCGTAACAGGATTTCAGGTCCCCCCGCCTCCTCCAATCCATCTTCAAAATATATAAAGTTAAAAAGAAAAAGAGCCAACTCATGCAGAAGGTTCTTCTGCCTGTGAACAGGGCGCCTCTGGGAAGGTAAAACATGAGCAGTGCCTGGCAACCGTGCTAGTGGATTGGGAGCTCTGGACAAGCGAGAGCCACTATATCCGTCCTGCAAGACCCCTGGGCAGCCGCGTGTCCTACAGAGGGCTAGATGGGGTCTTCGCCCAAAGCCTGATGCTTCGAGACGACTGTAGCCTCCGGAGTACGTTTCCTGCCTTTGACAGCGCGGTAGGAGCTGTCCCTGCCCATCCTGGGGTGTAGACAGAGCACTCAGCTGTCACTCAGGTGGTGCGATGTCCAGGGCAGCCACTCAGAATGCGTTATTTGCGATCTTTAACTAACTGCAAAATGTGAATTCCTAACGCCCAACATCCTACGTCTCTGCAACGACTCTCATGCACATGTGTTTTTAAATACCGCACGATCCCCCGTAGCCTGGGCGTGCTAAGGTAATACACAGGCACCAGCCACACTCTTTCCAGTTCAGCATCTCAAGTTGAGCTGCAATGAAGTGAATCAATATGCACCAACATGGAAATTCTCCAAGAGTTTTATTTTTTTTTTAATTTTTAAAAAAGTATGTTGCTAATCACGGCGTAGACTATCAAATCATTTATATAAAGACAACTCAAAACATTACAATTCTAATTCCCGTGGGTGTTTCAAGGCATAGAAAACTGTCTGGAAACGTTCGTACCAAATTGATAGTACTAGTTAGATTTGACGGTGGGGGAGGCACGCAGGAGAAAAGCTGCTTGCTTGTATTTAAAATTATTTGCAAAAACAATGTGCGCGTGCGTTACGTGTGGGATTAAGATTGATTTAAAAATAAAGTTAAAATAGCTTGCAAAAAATAATTAAGGGACGTTGATAATTTGAACAAACCTACTATAGAGGATCAGAGCCAGCTATCTGATTGTTAGAGAAGGGAGTTATAAAGTTGGACAGGGTAGAAAGGGATGGAATAAACCCTGTCATCTTGGACGGAAATTGAAGGTGCAAGTAAGAATTCACGGTTTTTAAAGCAAGGTGGAGGGAGAAAGAGAAACAGCAAGGGGTGAGGGGCAGTGAGAGAGAGAGAGCGAGAGAGAGGGAAATTGTCCGTACGTATGTACGCAGAAAACCCAGAAACAGTGACATCTCCGCAGCAATGAGCCCACTTAGCACCCAGACACTGGTTTGTGCATGCCGTTCTCCACCACGAGAAACCGGGGCCACCTGGCCCAGTCCACGCCTGCCACAGAGAAACTACAAGACGGCACCGGAACTCCTTTCGCCAAAAAGTAAGGAAGCGCCCAAAGAACAACAGGGACGTGTCAAAAGACAGAGGCACCAGTCTGAAGGGGCTCCCCACTGGCCAAATGTGAAGCCATTGTAGCATGAAAATAAATCGTGATAAACAATCACGACCCCTTGCACGAGATAAGAACCTGCGAGTCGCACCGATCTAGGCAAATAAATGGCAAAGAGGGAAAAGTTCTTCCTGGCGGTAGAAAAAGGCAATCAGTAAATGTGGGAGGAATCATGGAATTAGAAAAATTACCCTGCGGCAACCATCATCATCACCATCATCGTATCAGTGGAGAATCGTCGTCCAGGTGCTAAAATCACTGGGTCCGTGTTTCAAGAGTAACAGGATATTTACGTAGTCTCCAAATATCTCCCCATGAGATGCTTTTTCACCACAAAGGGAAAAAAATGTCACTTCATAGTGGAGAAACCTGGCCACGCCCTGCGCCTCCCGACGGGACAGACTGAGAAGAACAAGGCGCCGCTTCGGTGGTGTTTCTGCCCAAAACGCGCGATCTGAATCTCATCCCAGGAAACCGTCAGACAAATCCGTACTGAGGGCATGTTGTCAGCACAAGCGGACGCGTCGGAATAGAGCCTGCAGGTTAGACAGTAGCATCGTCTCAACACGGATTCCCGGGGTTTTGTGTATTCTCCGGTCCCCGTGGTTACGTAAGTGAACACGCTCGTTTGCGGGAAACCCACACTGAAGTATTTAGGGGTAACAGAGCACGAAGTCTGTGATCCATACTCCAATGGCTCCGAAAAATTAAAACGTGTGTGTGCTCGTAATTACAGTGCGGGGCGGGAGTGCATGTAAAAGGAGAGAGAGAGGAGAATAAAAGCTGGAAAAATGTTAAAATTTGAATATGGGAATTCCTGCAACGTTTCTGGAAGCCTGAAGTCGCAAACGTAAAGGGGACGAGAAAGGGGGTAGACACCACAGCTTCCGGCAG
>CAUYRT010086766.1:0-44669 GCA_963574885.1 Lepilemur ruficaudatus | reverse complement strand
CCTAAGTGACTCTTTCATTTCTTTAAGTTCTGTTATATCCTTTCTTATGTTGTCTACCTCTTTAGTAACTTTTTCATTAATCTTCTGAAATATATTTGGTTTCCTTTTTTTTTGTTTGTTTTTGTTTTTTCTACTTTCTTTTTAATTCCATTCATCTTATTTGCTATCCATATTCAGAATTCTATTTCTGTCATTTTGGCAATTTTCTTGTGGTTATAGTCCACTACGGTAGCTTCACTGTGATCCCTTGATGGTATCCAACTGTTTTGTTTTTTCATATTGCCAGAGTTCTTTCACTGGCTTCTTCTCATCTGAAACCTCTCTTCTGGGCTCAAGGCCAATTGGTTTGCAGGGCACCTATTCTTTGCTGAGAACTCTCCTGATTAACTAGAAGAAAGGGAATTACCTAGATGGTGCTTTTTTCTTACTTTGAAATGCTGATACATCAGAGGAGGGATTTATACACCAAAAGCCTGAAGTTCAGCTGTTCTGATTTGTCCTATTTTCCTGTGATTGCTATAGTTCTAGCCTGTGCTGGATGATTTTTTGCTGGGTGTTAGCTCAACTGTTCTGATTTGTCCTGTTCACCTGTGATTGCCATAGTTCTAGCCTCTGCTGGATGAGTTTTTTGTTGGGTGTTGAGTTGTTCCCCAGATCATTTTAGGAAGGTTGAGTTGGGGTCTAGGTGAGACCCTCTCCACAGAGGGTGGTGTTGTGAGGATTGGTCTGCCCAGGATCTCTCTACAGAGATGATAGTTGCAGCTGGGTGAGGCTATGTAGGCAGTGTTCATGGGTTTCCAGGCTGTGGGCATTTGTTCAAACCAGGGCCAGGTATAAAAGTAACTCAAAGTTGGGGGTTCTCTGGTGGGGTGTATGACCTTGGGGCAGTTCTACCCACCCTGTGGCAGTGGTGGAGACTCAGTGGTGGAGTCTTGGAGTCCAAGTGCAGTGCTGGAATCTTGGGGTGGTGACCCAGGCCTGGCAGGAGTTCTGGAGCAACAGGGAGGAACCTTCGGCTATGGTGCAAGAACCTCAGAGCTGGGACTCAGGAAGAGCTAGAAACAGGGCTTCTGAGTAGGACCCCAGAGCAAGAAGAAGGGTTGTGTGGACACCAGGCTATTCTGACCTAAGGGGAGTAGACAGGGCCACACAGGCCACAGGCTATTTCGCAGGCTCAGGGATGGTGAATGTCAAGTCCCACAGAGCTAATTTCCAGCAGCCCACTGACTGTGGAGTTCTCTTCACCCTCCTAGTTCCTGCTGAAGCAGTCATCCAGAGCTTCCCAGTTTGGAGCTTGTAGCACCTGAGGCAATTCCTCTATTCAGATCCCACTTTTCTGGAGGGGAGGGGTGCTTGGCTTCCAGTCACAGGGCACAGCTCAGAGGAGTGCACATTCAGTCTTCTCCTTCCCCGGCCCAGTGGTGGGAATGTGAAGGCTACTGCTGCAAAGTTGAGTCCTGTGCAGACCTGGATGCATGCCCTTGAGAGCATAGGATGGTGTCTGCTGCAGAAATCTCAGCTGCCACCAGATTCCTACTGCACCTATTCTCTGGAGCAATGACTCTAGGCAAATTCCTAGTTCATCCAGACATAGGCATGTAGCAGTGGAGGGAACCCTTTCACAACTCTGCCACAGTGCCTGCAGGGTAAGTGCAGTGCCCCAGCACTCTTTCCTCCTAATTTTCCCCATGCATAGAAGCCTACCCATGGATCCCTTTGATCTAGTTGAATATATTGCCTTGTCACCTTATTCTTCACTCCAGTGTCCCATCTTGCTTCTCTGTGATTTCACGATATTTCTTCCAAGAAGACCAATCCATAGTTAGACATCTGCCTGCAATTTACACTCCCTTCCTGGAGAGTAGTATGCTTGTGGGCTGCTTCTAGTCCGCCATCTTTCTATCCTTTCTGATGGATATGTTTATGGCTTGATGTTGGTACTGGTTGTGTGGATGTGTATTTATCCCCAAACTCATTTTATGTATACATTAAACATACAGTTTTTTTATATGTCAATCATACCTAAATAAAGTGGTTTAAATAAAGACTACAACTTGCTATGTTTTAGTATGGTATCAGATTATAAAAATCTACAATTATATTTAAAAAACTTATTAAAATACACTTTCCTTTTCCAACTACACATCTCCTTGAGGTCCAATAGTCTTTATATACATAAATCAAAGCCCAATGGATTGAATGTGGAAGCAGATATGCCATCTTACCAGTTTTCCAATAAGCTAGACATTAAAGAGATTAATGCTACAGTTTCTAAATTTGTAAAATATAGTTACTTTTCATAAGAATATTTTATTTCACATATAATGGGTTTATTATTTTAAAATAAATCAAAAATATTTTTAATATTTTTGTTTTAATTTCTAATACAACAAATATCATTAGTTATAACCTATATAAATAAATAATTTTTGGATTCCTCAATGATTTTTAAGATGAAATTTGAGAGCTGGCTTATTGTTCCACATAGATACTAGGAAAGTAGGATCTTTAATGACCCCAAAATAGAACCCCAAAGCATTGTATGTTGTACACAAAAAGCAGCCATTTAAAGCTCAGATTTTTTTCTCATCATGGCATTCAGAATAGACTGACAACTTTCAAATATTTAGAAATACTTTCACCAAATTCACAAAAAAATGGTAATCTTTGTTTTTGCAACTAGAAACGCCTTGAAGAAATAAAACATTGTCTTGGAATGAGTTAGTAGTTAAAGATTGACATAACTTTGGGAGTCAGACAACCTGGTTTTGAAACATTGTTTCTCAGTTTCCTAAGGTTGCTGAGTTGGGCCATTTGTGTGACCTGAATAACCCTGTATTTCCTTACAAACAAAGAGAGCTAGGAATGGTACCAACTTCACTGGATTCTTAGAAGATTAAATGGTCAATGCATGTAAAATATTTAGCATAGTGTTTGATATTCAGTAAAAATTCTCTAAATATCAGTCAGTATTTCAATTATGCTATCACTATTAAATCTTATTAGGTTCCCAGATTAAAAGATCTTCTTAGAGAAAAGAGATAAATGATTACCAATAATATATGAAGGAAAAAAAGAGAGAAAGCCTGCATATGTTCTTAAGGAATACACTAATTAGTGGACTTTGTTTGACATTCATACTATTATTTTGGACACTAAGAAACTGACTAAAATAGTGAAATACTGTTTATATTAAGTATTTATCTGTAATTCACTTCCTAAAGAAAAATTATTGATAATCTCTAAAAGACATGTAAATGTAACTTGCAATCATCCTGCACCAAATAAGAATATTAATTACTTCTATTTTTACTTATGAAATCCAGTAACTATAGTGAAGTGAAACAAACGTGATTTAAAACTTAAAAGGTTATATATCTCATGTTGTGAAAGTTTATCAAACTTGCTGTTTTTTAAAAAGCAAAATGGTATTGCTACATCTTCAAGTTTCAATTATCCCTTTTAGAAAAGCACATCTTCACTTTATATCAAGTAATAAAACCTAAAATTATTATTTTACTAAAGTACTTGCCAGAGAGGAAAATGTTAATGTAAATATTAGGAATACTATAAATATAAGTATTAAATAAATGACTTATTAGTAGCAAAGTTTGGGAGTGTTTTCTCTTCAAGGATAAAATATTTTTTTTAAGGGATGCATTTTATTTTTTTAATTTCCTTCTCCATTCTGATCCTAGTCCTAAAATGTAATCCCTAAGTGTTATTAATAAACACCTTACTATCAATATGGTCTAAAAATTCATAAAAAATGACTAAATATACAACAATAAAGGATTCATTAAATAAAAAGAAGTACAATCATTTTTTGGTATCCTAGTAGATAACAAAATCAGCTCACAATGAAGTCCCACTCCTCCCTTTGGATCTCGCAGATTTGAAAAGTTGATTTTCTGTATACATGGGTTTCACATCCCCAAAATACTGCATTTTCCATCCACATTTGGTTGTGGATGGTGAACCCACTCATAGAGAGAACTGATTCTAGTTTTTGAAAAAAATCCATTATATAAGTAGACCTGCATTATTCAAACCTGTGTTTTTTAAGGGTCAACTGTATGTCTATTTAACACTTGTTTTATCACTAACATGCTTGTGAAGATCTACACTAATGACATTGAAACATAGCCATGAAATTACATACACAGACCAGATCAGAGGGGGAAAAAATATAACTAACCATGAAATCTGCATGTGTAACACACAGGTGAATTTAGATATACAGATACAGATACCTATATAAGGATATTAGTTTAGAAAAAGAAGCTTAGAATTATGAACAGCAAAATTTTAACTTTGCTTATTTTGGGTGGTTATTTTTAGAATTATTATACATTATTATGCATTTTTAAAAAATGTTCCCAAAGTATAATAATTACATTTATAATCAGGAAAAAAATCTATTTCCCTTCAACAAATACATGTAATTATAGAAATGCATATCTTTTATAAAGAAATCATAAATGTAGATTTCAAAGGCAAAATTTGTACTGATTTTGTTAAATAATGGTTTGTTGAACTGCCTGACAAAAAGAACCATAACATGCAAGGAAAGAGGGAGAGTGAGAGGAGGTTGAGAGATGAAAAATTACTTATTGGGTACAATGTACACTATTTGGGTGACATACACACTAAAAGCCCTGACTTTACCATAATACAATTCATCTATGTAACAAAAAATCATTTCTACCCCTAAATCTATTGAAATTTTTAAAAAAGGCAAAGAAAGGAAAAGAACTACCTGAACATTTAACGCACTAGCTATACTAAAGAAATAGAAAATAAAAGAATAATAATTATATTAAATGAGATTTTTATTTTTAAGGCTCAGGAAAAGAATTTCCATGTTGCTATGAGTCTGTATTGTATGTATTTTGAAATAACACAAAAAGAATCACTCAACAAAAAACACAAAAAACCCAGAATGATTATGAGAAGGCTACAGATGTCACAAATTATTTCTCAGGCATTGATGCCTTCAATGCCATCTGTATTATGTGTGTTTGGGTTGGTTTAAACAACTTGATGACACCTTCATAAATTGGCATTCATGCCGAGTATGTGAATTTCATTACAAACGAAGCAGCGTATTTCTGTAAATTCTGCTGTGAAATTTGTTTTCAAATCAAGCACATAATAAAATGCACTCTATAGAGAAATATGTGTCCAAAACATCTGCCTCCCAAAGTATCTGATTGGATATGCACTTGAGTAACAAATAGAATTATGTCAGAGTTAGCTGAAAATCGTCTTTTCAAGATTTTTATCATGGACGAGAGTCCACAAATGAAAAATTGACACTTAAATGTTATTTCTTGAAAAGCTGCTTTAACTGCATAAAAAAAATATTTAACTGAAGCCTCTTTTCTTATTAATATCAGATGAAAGGAAAAGCTCTTAAAAATAGCATTTAGTATGTTTTCATGGCATGATTCATAATAAAAAAGCAAACCCAAGACATTTTATTTCACAATGAATGTTATTAAAGTCCTTCAATGCTGAAGCCTAAGCCCTACAAATTACTCTGCTTTAAGAGATATTTCATATTTTACAAAGTTTCTCCTCACATTTTCTCACTTTGAAAACACCTCATGTACACTTTTAATTTTAAAATGAGTATGAATCGACAAGAAGTTAAATCATACCTGCAACTTACCAGCAAATTTCCCTTTTCATAATTTAATTGTAAGAAATCAGACCTTATGGTAAAATAGCATTAAGTATTTCATTTCAAAATCCATTCACTTATCTATTCATATATATATATATATATTTGTTCACTGAACATTTGTTTAATATTTACTATATGCTAGGAAAGTAGAGATAAAGAAAATGTAGTCCCTGATTTACTCATCAAGGAGGGAAACAGATGTGTAAAATTAACCACAATAAATTATGTAATATATGCTACCCAAAAGGTATAAACAGATGTTCTGGTGATGAATACCACTTACCGTTCCAGAGATAGAGTTAAGAGGGTGGAAGGAGTTAAAAAAATGATTTTAGAGTAAGGGGGGATTTTGTTGGGACATGAAGGATGAGTGGTAGCTTATCAGGTGGACTTGGCAAGAAAGGGAATTCTAGCAAAGGGAAAGAACACCATGGTAAAGGGTTAAACACTAAGTGACAACTGAGAGCTCTACAAATTCTGACTTGCTTCTGTGTGACTGGATCAGAAGGCACCTTTGCAACTGAAGTTGCAGATGAACTTGGAAAGGCTGTCTGGAAGAGTTGTAAATGATGCTAAAGTATTTAGACTAGGATGTCAGCGAAAAATGTTAGGAAGGGAGCCACATGATCACATTTAGAAGACAATTCTGGCAGACTTGTGGAAGAAATTGGAGCTGGCTGAATGGGGAAGGAATTTGACTACAAAGCTGGCCCCGGGGAGATCAATTAAGAAGCTATTGCAAATCCTCAGGCAGAAAATGATGAAGGCAGTGGGATTGGAAGACTGAGGACAGACTTGAGGAATATGTACTTGCTATAATGAAGGACTTTGTGACTAATTGGATATGCAGGCTGAGTGAGAGGGAAGACATTCCTAATTTTGAGTGTTTTCTCACTGAGCAGTTTCCATGTTTTAGATAATGTTTCTTCACTCCATATTCTAATTCCCATTTGAAAAATCCCTACCAAATCTGTCAAATGCAAAAGTGGTCAAAGATATTTTAAGATAGGCTGGCAATTCTAAACTCCCTCTTCCAGTTGGCACTTGTATGACCTTCAGCAAGTTGCTTCCATATCTTAGAACCTATCTCATAGAGGTGATCAAAGGTTAGCATGGTACCTGGTCCATCTACAGGAATGACAACAGGTAGGCATAGGACTAGTAGGTGTGGTGGCAGTGGCACTGTCACTCAGGGTTCTCAAGAGCAAAGAAATTGCAATTATTGAATAAACTAATGAGAGTTCTGCCCTTAAAACTTACTTTTTGATTACTTGATTTGTTAAAGTTTAGAGGTCTGGAGTATATAAATCAAATTCCTAAGATGGGAAGTTGAGCACTAAGGCAAACTGATGTGTTCTTTCTCTTTCAAAAAAGAGTGGCTACTACTCCACTGCAGAATATTCTTACACTAAAAATCTAGCCCAGCATTGCCAGATCACTTTTCTATTCTGGTATCTGTGTGTGTGTGCACACGCAAGCGTGTGTGTATTTCTGTGTACATATATATTTAATAATGTTTATTTTTTAGATCAGTTTTAGGTTTCCAAAAGAATTGAGAGGGTTCTCACACACTCCCTTTCCCCCACCTTCCCCACAATGTCCTTATTAGCATCTTGCATTAATGTAGTACATTTGTTACAGTTGTTGAACCAGTATCAGTACACTGTTATTAACTAAAATCCAAAGTTTACATTAGAATCCATTCTTGGTGTTATAACACCAGTGTTCTATGGGTTTTGACAAATGTAGGTATCCACCATTGTATAACAATATATATCCACCATTATAGTATCATACATGGTATTTTCAATGTTTTAAAATCCTCCGTGTTATGCTTACTTGTCATTTCTCGTATTAACTCCTGGCAATTGTTGATTTTTTATGGTCTCGATAGTTTTGCATTTTCCAGAATGTCATATATTTGGAATTGTACAGTAGGTGGTCCTTTCACAATGCCTTCTTTCACTTAGCACTATGCATTTAAGGTTCCTCCTTGTCTTTTTGTGGCTTGAAAGCTAATTTCTTTTTATTGCTGAATAGTATGCCATTGTCTGGATGTACCACAGCACATCTGCTCCTTTTTTTTCTGTTTCCTTTTCGTGAGGCTAGACTTCTGAATTATTTTAATGTGAAATCTTTCAAAGTTTAAATATTAGCAACTAATTTAAGTTGCTAATCTATATTCAACATTGTCTCTGCCTGTTAAAGATTGTTTCCTTAACCACACTCCCCCAAATTATGATTTACCTAGATCGGGGGTGGGTTATGAATTTGCATATCTAACCAACTCCCACAAATTTGCAGATGCTGCTGGTGCCTGGCTCACAATTTGAGTAACACTAGTGTAGATAATTAAAACTATAACTTTGGTTTGAGACAGTTTTTGAATAAAATTAAGTCACTGAGTATTTTCATGAAGAAGTTTTTCTTGGCTTTAGTTGATATGCTAAATGAGACATAATAGATATTCTTTCAAAATCAGCATTTTTGTAGGAAAATATGAATAGCACAACCATAACAGAAAAACTACAAACTAAAGGAACATCTCAATCATGATTTTCCTCTTTTCTATTTTACATAATATTATAGCATTCATATCATTACCCATAATAGACCTGTGTCTTAAACCAAAGTAACTGCTTTTCTATTCTGTTGATACCAGGATTTCTTAAAATGATATTTATTAATTAAATTACATGTTCTACTAGAACTTGAACAAAAATACTCTGCATCATGCTGACTTCCAAGAGGCACAGATTCCCATGACAAAGAGCCAGAAATTCTACTACAAAATGGGCAATGTTCTATTTTTTCTGTGTGTGTGTGTGTTTGTGTTTAATCTAAGTAGTGTAGTCTAAGGTTATTATTATCATTTCTACCTCTCAGAGGAATCACTAACACAGGGTTTCTTATTCTGTTTTATACTACCCTGAGGAGGGTCCATGTACAGAATTCAGGACTTCATAAACTTGGATGAGGGAAAAGAATATTTCATTATTCTAACTAAGAGACAACATTCACTCTAATTATGAATGTAAGCAGCAAAACGTGGACATATTGCGATACCTTTTACTTTGTCACTAATAAAAGTTGTTGATATTTTTGTATGCACATTCAAGTTGCAGTTATCCAGGATAATCATCTATGCTCACCATTATTTTGAACTTATGGTAGTTATTAGAAGTACCTCAAGATACAGGTAATATTATAGTACATATTTCTCTATCATAAATTTATTTTTAATATTTCAGTGACTATATTTTAGTATAATTATCTTCTTTTAATATTTTCATATTTTGTACATTTCAAAACTTTATTCTGAAAAGCAATCCACAGGTTTAACCAGAGTTCCCAAGGAGTCCATGGCATTTAAAGGTTAAGAATTCCTGAACAGCTTGGTAAAAACATCCATCTTCTTCCAAATTAGCACTAAGAATCACATTTAGCTTGAATTATTCCCTCCAGAACAGTTTTCAATTCTGCCAACTGACTAGTATGTTTCATATTTAATGCCTGTATGGAAATGTGGCTATTCAGACAATAGAAAGATCCATGTCTTTCTGCTTGGCGCAAATGAGCCACAATATATAGAAAGCATTAGGTTATGTGATCTATGTGAATCTCTATAAACGGATTTGAACACAGTGTTGATCAGGACAATAGCTGAAATGAACAGATTAGCTATGCCATCTACTGATATATCTACTGCATAAACTAAACAACCCCTAACAGTGAAAAGAGATAGCTAAAAGTAAAATTTCCCCCATTATGAGTTAAGTTCCTAATAGTGGTATGTAGTAATATTTACTGGCTAATAATACACAGATGTTTGGCCCACTGGTTCTTTTCAAAAACTGGAAAACTTGAATTTACACCTTATCTAATCAAACTAACAAAACGATAGGGAATATTATTCATTATTTGCTCAGGAAAAAAGATAGTAGTTGTTATAACCACATTGAAATAAAATAATATCAGCTAAAGTTTTCATAAGAACTTACAAGTCTCTTTTTAATATGCAGTAGCTTTCTAATCAAGTATATGCAAAGCAATATAGTTATGTCAACAATATTTCCTCATTTTCCCAAGACTGAAAATATTTCCTTATGATAATAGATGTGTAGCTAGAAAAATGTGGTAATACTCTATTATAGTTAACAATAAAAAATGACAGAAAGCAAAAACAGAAACAAAAGTCATGCTGTCGTAATTGATTACAAGTTTCAAAAACCTCCAGTTTTATTTCTCAACGACAAATCTAAAAATTCAGTGAACCAAATGTCAAGTGTCCTATTTTTTTCTTACATAGAAAAAGGAAATAGAGGTTATATCTTCAAGTAAATCTCACAAAGTCAAATGATCCTAAACTCATCTTGCTTTAAAACTTCCTACGAGGAGAAAGGATTATTTTAAATAAGTTAATGTTCACTTTTCAAATGGCACATGTGACTCTTCCAATAAATACTTTCCAAGATGCACATGGAACTGTACGTAATCTTAGGAAATTCTCAGATTTATTTCTCCGAATTTCTTATTTAATACCAATCTCTATACCCCAGATTTTACTTGTTTTTAAGACTCTGACTCTATAGATTTGTGTCTGCTTTCTGTACGGTTTCAAAGATATAGTGCCCTAGGGTAGGACCATTAACCCTAGCTCAGACTGGGATTGTATCTGCCCTATCCACATTCCCGCATCAGCAATACTGGTATTTGATGAAGAGTTTGTAAATACACTGAGGTGCTATCTGGCTGTTACCACTTAGACCATCTAGCTAATCAGTGAAGAGTCTGAGACTGAATCATTTCAATGTATCTTAAATTTTGTTTGCAAAGATAACAAATCAAGAAAACCATAAATTGCAAACTTACTGCAATTAAATTTTGCCTATATAATTTCAAAGTTCAAATAACTTTTTTATTTCAATAGATTTAGGGGGTAGATGGATGAATTATGTGATGCTGAAGTCAGGGCTTTTAGTGTACTCATCAGCAGAAAAGTATACATTGCACCCGATTGGTAAGTTTTTATCCTCACCCCTTCCCACTTTCCCCCTTTCTTAGTTTTCAATGTTGATTACACCTCTTTATGATCATATTATATATACCCATTGTTTAACTCCCACTTCTAAGTGAAAACATATGGTTATTTGTTTTTCCGTTCCTGACATACTTAGAATAATGGTCTTCAGTTCCATGCAAGTTGCTGCAAAATACATTATGTCATTCCTTTATATGGTCTAGTAGTACTCCATGGTGTATATATATCACATTATCTTTATCCACTCAGTCAATGGGCACTTAGGTTGATTCTATTTCTTTGCAATTGTGAATCATGCTGTGATAAACATTTGGGCGCAGGTGTCTTTTTTGATATAGGGTGATTTCTTTTACTTTGGGTAGAGACCCAGTAGTGGGATTGCTGGATCAAATGGTAAGTCTACTTTTATTTCTTTGAAGAATATTCATACTGTTTTCCATAAAAGTTGTACTAATTTACATTCCCATTAACAGTGTATAAGCATTCCCTTTCCACCACATCTATACCAACATCTATTATTTTTGACTTCTTAGTAACTATTCTGAAATTGATAAGGTAGTATCTCATTGTGGTTTTGATTTGCATTTCTCTGATGATTAGTAATGTTGAACATTTTTTTCATATGTTTGTTGGCCATTTGGGTATCTTCTTTTGAAAAAAATCTGTTCATATCTTTTGTCTACTTTTTTTTTTCCTTGCTGATTTGTTTGAGTTCTATAGTCATTTGAAATGCATCCTTAAAAAAACCTTTTTATTTGGAAAAATTAGTTAAAAACTCAGTTTTTAGGAATCCAGATTGATATTTTATGTTCAAACTTAAGGTCAACTAAAATTAAAACTCATTTGATTGACTTAACATTTGTGTGTGTCTCTGTGTGTGTGTTATTTCATTCTTATATTGAGGATAGACATTATGTCTACTAAACAAAAAAGTATCAGGATGGAAAGTGATGGTGAATAATTAATAATAGAAAACTCATAACAAAGTTACCATAACCCATAATTTACCACAACCCATAATTTATCACCACTTCCAAAATGGATTATATCATTAGTGACTCACAGCAGGCCAGAAGAACAAAACTCTCAAGTGGAATAATCTTGAAATAGCTGATAAAAGAAGCTGAGAAACTGAGAAACAGTTTAGCACTCAAGTGCTCATACTTCACTGGTGCCTGCCTTAATAAGACATCCAGGAGCTTCTATTTCAGAGTCAAGGACCACAGAGTGTCAAAGTAGACAAAGCATTTGCTTTGGAGCTTAAAAACTGGGTTTATATCTTGCCTGCCTCTTCCAATTATTAACTGAATTATCTAGGCAAGTCAAGCTACCTCCTGGAATTTCATATTTCCTATCTGTCAAATGGGATAATTACCTGACTTGCCAAGTCATGTGATGTTTTCATGTTCAAATGAGATGTAGTATATGAAACTATTTTATAAATTAAAAACACAAACTTACAGTATGGATTTATACACATTGTGTTTCTCACCGCAGGGAAATGCTGCTAGTGGAGTAGGTGGGAAGCAAGTGGAATTGAGAACAAGTTCCTAGAACAGTAGGTAGTGTTAACCACCTCCCACTCTATACTGTCGATGAGAATTTTGTTACTTAATGAGGAGCATTTGAGGATGGATGATTCTCTGCTTTGGGGAGTTTGTTTGGAAGACTCCTTTCAAGCTCTCCATGTAGTTGTTTGGTCTCCAAAAATATTTCTAACCTCAGTAATTTTTTTCATCCAGGAGAGAGAAATTAATATTGCTGAGCATATAATAAGGCCAGGCAGATACTACGTGCTTTAAAGATATCCTTTTTGATTATTAACAATCCAACAATTGAGAAACCCAAGGCTGAGAAAGTTTAAGTAAATTACGCAAGGGACAAGTACTGCTTGGAAGATTTTGGATTCGACTCAAGACTTCTCAAGTCAAAGGATTTCCAGCAAACTACGGAGGTTGTTACAGAGTATTCTTTTGTTAAATCAACCTTTTTTTCTTTCCATCATTGGTGCTGGATATTTTCATGTTGAAATTTTATTGTAGGGTCATTTTAATATTTATCCATTGGAGGGAATATAAAATGACAGCATAAGAAAAATGTAATAACAGATGCTGTTCGAATAATTTAGCATATACATTTTTGCATATCTTAGCTCATTTAATTGTCTCCATAATCTTGAAAGGTAGGCATTATTATTATTTCCAGGTTTCAGATGACAGAGGAAATCTGAGGCTTAGCCACTCCGCTATGCTGTCTCTCTGATAGAAGCAATCGAGTTAGGATAATGATGGAATTCATTGTACCAACTGTGCTCTTTGAGGAGAGAAGGGGGGAGCTATTAATAATTATTCCAGGTAGCAGGCAGAGACCTGAGTAAATCATATATATGGCCACTGTAAACAAAGTGGAGAGCAGTCTAGCATCAAATCTCCTATTTCTCTCCTATTGGAGAGAGTCTTGGTGGGAATGAAGGTTTTAGGAGTCAACTGGACTGAATTAAGGGATAACCGAATAGCTGGTAAAGCACGATTTCTGCATATGTCTGTGAGGGTGATTTTGGAAGAGATTAGCATTTGACTCAAGAATCTGAGTAAGGAAGATCCATCCTCACTCAATGTGGGCCGGCACCATCTGATTGACTGAGGGCCCAGATGGAAAAAAAAAGGCAGAGGGAAGGCAAATTCTCTCTTCTTGGGCTGGAAACCCTAACACAGGGGGCCTAGATATTAAAAGTGCACTCTTTCTGTAGTTAAAGACTAGTTCCATGACACAACTAAGCTGAAAAAACAGCTGTTTCTGGAATTTGAATCTTGGTCTGCCTGAAATTCACCTGGAGTCCATTCCCTCCAGCAGCTCTGGATGTACATGGGTTCTAGTGAATTCAGAGATTCACATCTTCCTCTTCCTTTGCATTTCATATACTATAAATATATTTACTTTTCATTTAAGTTAGTTAGAAATGGCTTCTCTTCTTTGAAACCAAAGAAACATATTCGGTATAAGGATCAAACTAGAGGGCTTTTCACATACCATAAAAGCAGCTTGTCACCTATAAGTAGCTCCTCAGAGTGCTTGCAAATCTTAAATAGATTCTAGATGGTTTCTTTGGGGCAGGTTGGTGTTTTAGTTTCTCATAACTACTGTAGCAAATTACCACAAAAGTGGTGACTTAAAATAACACAAATTTATTCTTTCATAGTTCTGGAGGCCAGAATTCTGAAATCAGTTTCACCAGACTAAAGTCAAGGTGTCCGTAGGGCAGGAAAATCCATTTTCTTGCCTTTTCTGCCTTGTAGAGGATAGATCAAAAAGGATCTATTTAAAGCACATAGTATCTGTCTGGCATGCCGTCCTTGGCTTGGGTCCCTTTCTTCGTCTTCAAAATGCATTGCCCCGATCTCAGTTACCATTGTTACATGGCCTTTTCTCCCACACAGATAAAGATAATCCAAGGTAATCTCTAGATGTTAATATACTTACTCATATCTACAAAGTCCCTTTAGCCATATAAAATAACATTATAGGTTCTGGGGATTAGGATGTAGACATATCGTGGGGGGAGGCATCATTCAGCCTATGACAACTGGCAACTTCATACTTAATGAAACAGTATGGGAATAAAGATGCAATATCACAGAAAAAAGCCATCTCCAAAGACAAAAAAAATTATATATATATATGTGTGTGTGTATATATATATGTATATGTGTACGCACTTATACACACATTTCTTCTTCTTCCCAATTTCTTCCTATGAATTTGGTGAGACCCAATCATGGAAATTCATCATTGGTCATGATGGGTGCTACGACGTGCTGCCCACATTCTCATCCAGGAATAAAGAATCTGCGGTTCAACCTGCTGGGAGTGCTGCCAGCAAATAGCTCCAGTTACCAGCCCAGCTTTGAGGACTTCCTAAATTGGAGAGATTGCCTTTCTCAAAACCCTGTCCCCTTCCAAAGACAGCCTGTATCCAGTGATTGATCAATTCAGGGTGTAGTGATCTGACCGACTTGTGCCAATCTGGGGCAGTTTGGAAGGGGCATCCCATCTTCCAAACCCTCCATAGGATTGGATGAAGCTTCCATTCAGAAGGAGCCACAACTCCACTCAGTGGTGGGCTATAGCTGGCTAGGACCCACTCGCAAGAGCCAACGGTGTTTATTTAACTCTTGTCTACTTCATATCCAGTGATGTCAAGTTGGTAACTTAAAGTCAGCCATGGTGAGACTACTTACACCTAGAGCCTACTTCCCAAGTGTGATGGTTAATTTTATGTGTCAACTTAGCTAGGCCACAGTACCCAGATATTTGGTCAAGAATTATTCTAAATGTTTCTGTGAAGAGATTTTTTTAGATGAGATCAAAATGTTAATTAGTAGGCTTTGAATAAAGCAGATTACTCTCCCTACTGTGAGTGTGGCTCATCCAATCAGCTGAAGCTTTTAATAGCAAAAGACTGACCTCTTTTGAAGAAGAGGGAATTCTGTTAGCAGACTGCTCCAGACTCAAAGAGCAGCAGCATCTCTTCCCTGAGTCTCCTTCCTGCCACCCCACCTTGTAGAGTTTGGACTTGTCAGCCTCTACAATCATGTAAGCCAATTCCTTAAAATAAATCTCTATCTTCGACATGCTATACAGAACTAGTCTGCCATACACCAGCCCTCGTCATGGTGCCCAGGCTCCAACATGCTGCTCTGGGCCCACTCCTGCACGGACAACCTACACACCCCACTGGGCTCCAGCTTTTCATGTCAAACTGCCTCTTCCCATGCATTGATGCCCTCCCCACCTGACTTGACTTTGATACCCTAAACTGGCTGGATGAAAGTACCCTACCCTTTGTGAAAGTACTTTTCACCCTATTCAGTCTCTAACACCCCATTCTAACACCCTGCAAGGATTGCCTTCCTAACCCTGCTCAGATTCTGACATGCCATGCCCAGCCACTTTCCATGGGATTGCCATCCATGACCTCACAGGTCCTCACCCCCCATGAAAGGCTGCCTTTCCACCAGGACTCTCTCCTTACCCTGCTTGGGCTCTGATGTGGTTGCCCTCCTTGTGCTCTATCTGCTTTGACACTGTTCAAAACATGGATTTCTTCCTGTTTCTGCAAGGGTTCTGACTCTGCTCTGGCTGATGCTGTCCTCCCCCCATGCTCAGTCCCACCTAATTAGTTGGGCTGAAGTGTTAGGAAGAAAAAGGGAATGGGAAGAAAAGGGGTAAAGGAAAAGCTATTGTTTTATTTTGCACACAAAGGAGATGTTTGCTGTTGCTGCAATGACTCCCAGAGTCAGAGAAGAGGCTGCCTTTTTTAAAAACCTTTCAGACATTTAAACTAATTCCTAAAAGTTGCTTAATCCCTAAAAGCTCAATTAGTACCACAATTCCTCTGTCACCCCTAGAAGAATACAATTTTTTAAAATTCTATATGTGGTCTACTGGAGAAAGAGATCAATTGATCACCCAAAATATTTCTTGTGCTTTTCACTTTTCCTTAGCTAGAATGTAAATCCCCAAATGGCAGAGAATATGCCTAACGCAGATGAGCAATCGCAGGATCTTGCACAGGTTCTGGAACCTGGTAGGCCTTAACAACATTTATTTAGTGCATGAGTTGAGTTCTTTTAGACCAGTCTTTCAGAATAAATAGAAAGCTATTTTGTTTAGACACGTGAAACTTTAGGACAAATTGTCCAGAGTACCAGACCTAGGTCATGACACCCAAACTTCTCACACAGAGCCTTAAATAATAATGGCCTTGCACCCGAAGGTCCCAAGCAAAAAGTGCCTCTGCTCAATACTCTCTTGAATTCATAATCAATCAAAAATCTTCTGCCATCTGTGGAGTTTGACCCAATGGTATCCTCTCTACTGAGTTCTTCTAGTAGTCTTTCTCTTTGTGCAATTTTCTTCTCAGCTTGGGGCCCAGATCCCTGTTTAGTTCCACTTTCTCCAGCCAAAATCCATAATCAGTGCCCTTTGGTAACCCTTCTTTTAGACTTCCTTTTTATCTAACAGAAAGGTTCAGAATATCCTTTAAATTCTTTCATTATAAGAAATCGGAAGCCTATAGTGCATCTTGTCCTAGTAAATAAGATTCCAACAGTTCTAAATTCTCATGAAAACTAAAGAATTAAATAACAAACACACATAATAAAATATAAATAAGCATTGAACTATGTAGTAAATGACTAAATATTCAAATAAATGGTTCAACCCTTCTAAGGCTGATTTGTATTTTGATGATATTACGAAGCTGTAAGTATAAGCTTGTACATATGTGCCAGTTCATTACCAATCTCTGAAAATTGTGACAAATACATAATGTGGGGTGGGGGAATGGAAAAAGAAAAAGAAATTGGAAAATAAAAGGCATTCCCCTCAAAAGAAAAAAGACAAATAAGAAAATTCCTTCAAGCGTATTGATAATTTTCATCTTGGTAGACAGTGAAGGAGGAAAAATCTCAAAACAAAAATATCAGACTTCTAATTGACACTTTTTAGATTATGTTTCTATACAACTTAAAGAGAAATATTTTTATTGATCTTTCTTTCATATTGACTTAAGAGAGAAAGAAAGTAGAATCCTATTATTTCCATGTGCTCTTTTCCTTTTTTTTTTTTAATTTTTGGAACTCTCTTGAGACTGTAAGCATACTTTCATTTGGTATGAGATTTTTCACTTCGATTTCAGGTTTTCAAAAAGTGTATTTATTAATTTACTTAAGATATAATTCTTGAGTCTAGACTATTTATCAGATATTTTGCTAGATATTAGAATTATAATCATGCAAAAACCGGACTCAACCCCTGTCCTCCTTAAGCGGACCCAACCCCTGTCCTCCTTAAGCTTAAGATTTATTATAAATCAAAAAGTCTTTTTAGTTTTAATAAATAGCATGGTTGGTTTGTTCCAAAACTTTTGATTTTATGAATTCTAAATTTGTATCTATCCTGCATTTGTGTGTATTCAAATTCAAATATCTATTTCATAATCAAATTCTGAATTTAAATTGCTAGTATTTGAGGCTGACACATCATGTGCTTTCTTACATTCCTTAAGAATAACTTTTCAGTATTAAAATTACATAAAGCGTTTGAGTTGATAAATTAAACAAACCTTTTAACTTAACGTAACAATTCTTTGTTTAATCAATACAATTTCTTCTCCTGAGCTCCAAGCCCTAGATGCATTGCTTCCCTGAATACCAAGTTTACATTTTCTGTGTGTTTTAATGAACCTACTATATATTTCCTTGAAGGGCAGGTATCTCACGCCTCTATTACTTTTGTTAGAAAATATGTCTCATTTTGAAATCATATAAATATTTTAAGCATTTAAGCTATAACTCCAAATATCAAATGTAATTAATGTAACACAAAAATGGAATGCTATACATGATCTATGTATATTTCAGTTACATTTAAGCCATTAATCACCCAAAGATCATCTTTTGGGCTTTTTCATGTTAATTTTCCCTCAATTACCAAATTTACCTGAAAAATATTGTAAATTTTTGGATTCATTGTTTCTTTTCCATTATCAATTCTAAACGTTTTTTCTGTCTTATAATTCTATATAAAACCTGTATTAATGCCTATTACAAGAATTTATAAATACTCAGCATCTGTAAGTCAGTATGATGTAGAAGCCTTGCACGATTTCGTATGTCATACGGTCCAGTGATCTTCATCAGGCATAGTTTACAACTTAAGAAAATCCTCATTTTAATAAATAATCTTAGACCTAGAGGAAAACTTGGATGATATCAAGGTCAATACTTACATTTTACTGATAAAAACCTAAGACCTATGGAATAGAAATGGTGTGAAATAAAGGACCTAGTTAGCTCATGACAGAGGAGAAATTTTTAAAAATGTTATCCTGAATTCTTGTCTATTTTTATTAAATCCCAGTTTAAAATATGTATTTCTATGTGCCCCTACTTACCCTCCACTATTTCTACTAACTTCCCATCGTTATCTTATTCCTCAGGATATTCATCTGTACTTACTATCCCTGTTCCTAAGATACCTTCAGTGTTGTTGCTATACAGATGCAACTCTAATTAAGCCAAAGAATATGAAGGAACACAGAGCCACTTCAGCTACTGCATGTCAAATGGAAAAAGGCTCCAATTATCACAGCCATCACAGCCTGGGTGACAAATGGAAAATAGCAGTGAGACGGGCAAGGGAATACTCATGTATTCAAAGAATGTGGGTTGAGATGGAATTTTGTCTTTTTTCATAAATGGCTTTGGAAAGCTCAGCTGACTACTATGCACCTTCATTGCCTCATCTGTAAGTGATGATTATGATGCTAACTCCTTTGACACTGGAAATATTGAATGTAATGAAATATTTGATGGGGAATATAAATAATAATGTTAGTCATAATAATTGTATATAAGGGTTACTATAAACACAGTAAGGACATAGTAAAAACCATTCATATATTTAAAAAACATTCATATATTTAAAACCATTCATATATTTAAACTGACACTTTCATCACTGCAATTTCATGATGATAAAACTAACAACAACCTGCCAACAAGTAGATTAAGCACAGTGAGGATGGGACTCTTGTGTTACTTAACTCTGCCTCTTTATATAATGATGTTCTTTGTAAGACACAAATATTCAATGCATACGTAAAAAGAAATTAATATACTTTATTAGGAAGACCTTATCTCTGTTTACCCACCATATCATCAAAAATTATGTGAAACCATTGTAGTTGTACAGCCAGCTTCTCTCAGACTGCATCTACTATACTCGGGCTATGACTGAAATATGCACATCTCATGTACATCTCATGCCTTTCGCCCCCCTGTTTTCTGGGCTGCAATTTTGTGACACAGTCTATTAATCATAGAGTTGCAGCAAATTACCTCTGTTAAAATCACTCACAGCTGAATTGGCTCTCAGATGATCAAAACTTTATGAAAGGCACTGAATATCTTTTTAAAAGTTACTATGTTTATTTTGGAATTGTACATGACACAAAAATTTAACAGTTAAATAGACATTTCTCCACATATCCACATTGGTGGTTCTTCTACAAGTAACAATTTCTTTATAATTAAATTCTAGCTTTATGGTGATTTTTGTCATTCCAGTGATTGTCTGCTGTTTTTTCAATTTGTTTCTGATACAGAGTATTAATGGTGGGATGGAGAACCACAACATAATTTTCCAAAAGAAAAAATATACTCTGTTATGTGGCTCAGCCTTATTTTTTCCTAGAAATTGATACTCTTTGTTATAAGAGGTTATAATAAGAACATTGAACACATGTTTTTCAAGTATTATTTGTTGCATCATTTTAATTTTAAAGAGAGTAAATATGTAAAGGTCTCAACTCATCTGATATTCCCTGAATTCATAGGGTGGGATTGCCCAGTCTTTCCTTACTCCTAGCGTTATTTATCCATCACCCTCTAGATTTCTTTATTCAAAGACCATATCATCTGTCTCAGCCACCCACTTAATCATTCCTGTTCTCTCCTGTCTCCACTCCTACCACAATGCCTACCAATTCTGAACACCCTAAAATGATATCAGTGTAGGACTCACATTTATTTTTCTTTGCTTTCTACTCTAGAGTCTACTTCAGTCATTTGGATGCATTTGGCATGCACTTTTAGATTGCTTAAATGCAGAAATATCCATTCTAGTTGAATACTCACTCAGCATATAGTACACATTGGACCCTGGGTATACGTATCTTCATTGAACCAAGTACACTGCAGCGTTTCATAGGTATTTATGCTTGTCCTTTATGATCTTGACCTCTTTACCCTTTCCCCCTCTGCACGCATATTTCAGTGTCCTCTACTTTCTCAAGAAACCCAAGTAAGGGGCATGAAAAGGATTACAGCTTTGAAGTCAGAGAGTCCTGTTTAAATCTTGCCTTTGTAGCTTGTATACTGTATGATAACAGACAGATGTGGATAAGTATAATGAGATAAGAAAAATACATTTTCTTGGAATTTTAGCAAGTCTGAAAACTGAGGCAAACTAGTGATAAGTAACCCAAAAGTTTGAAAAGAAGCTGCTGGAAAGATAAGCGACTGATACTGTGACTGTGAGTCTCTATCACCCAGCTCCAGCCTTTTATGGGAGCAGATTAGGAACTTGAAGAAGAGTTCACAAAGCAAGAGAATCCAAAGGCATTGGGTAGTGGGTGGCATTTCCTACAGCTGAGGCAGGGAAGAAAGGTACTTCTCACCCCAAAGGCCAAGTGACAGCGATCCCAAAATATTTATTCTCAGAAGTTGTAGTTGCTTTTAAGAGATCAGCATCTCACTCTTGCACAGATATTTAAAGGCTGTGAAATTATAACCTGAAATGATGCTTTGGGGCCATAACTAAATGAAATGAGAAAGGGCCATGAGTTGGTTTTCCTAGCGTTTGGAGACATGTAGCATCATAAAGCATAAAGCATCCTAGAAGAGACTGTAAGGGCTGGGTGGGGAAACGAAGTCAGAGGTTGAAGAAATCTATCTCTAAATTTTTGTGTGTCAAGGAAAACGAGTTCCTAAGGGCAAGTGGGCATGATAGAAGTTAGGTGGGGTCAAGGTACATTTGAGAGGCTGGCACTCTACAGGGCTATCTGCTGAGGTAAGGGAGCCCCAGAAGCAAGTTCCTGTGTAGAAGCAGAAACTGAGGAGAGATATTGAGAAAAGTTACCTGGGAGTCCTCCATCTATGTTGGAAATTATACAGTGAAGTCACCAAAATGCTCCTCACTAAAAATGAAAATATGAATGAATGCCACATTGGAGAGTATGATGGCCAACTAGTATTAGGCAAAAACCAGCCTGTACCATTTACTGTTTTAAAATGAGATATTTCTAATAGCTGAAAATAGCTAAAAAACAAAAAACAAAAAACAAAAAACTCTGCAGACAAATTGTCCATCTAAAGACTAGGAAGGAAAATCTGGCAGCAAGTTTAGAAGAAATTATAGGAGAAAGCCTTTTCCAATAACTCGACCCAAACAAAGGCTTTTCTTCTCCCCTCAATTTCCTTAATTGTAAAATGAAAATAATCTCATTTACTTTTTTAAGCCCAATTTGAGGATTGCAGATGGGCACTAAAGGTAGAGGATTTCTAATCACCTAGCATAATTATTGCCACTTAGTAGTTGCTCAATAAACGAAAGCTAAAAGGATGACCAACTTTAATTTTAATAATTTGTTCATCCTCTCTTAGCTATCACTAAGCTAAATTCCAAGTACTTAGCTAAATTCCAAGTACTCCAGTTTTGCTTGATCTTTTACAGAGCACACTGGACCTCAATATTGGACCACAGGACCATTTCCAATTTTTATTTTTTCTTATGCTGCTCTAGGGTAAGCTGTCCTGCTTTAAAAAAAAAAAATGATAAAAATGCTAATTCATCACAACATAAATCAACACCTATTTCATCATCTCGGTATCTCTCTGAAGACTTATAAAGTCTCTCTTTACACTGAAAAATCAAAGTCAAGCTTTTGTGCCTGTCATATTCTCTATTTACTACCAGAATATATATCATCATTCATTAATTTATAAATTCACTCAACACTTATTTATTGAGTGTCCACAAGACAACAGAAACTCTTCTAGAACTGGGGATACAGCGGTGAGTAAAACATAGACCTCTGCCTTCAATCAGCTTATGTTCTAGTGAGGAAACAGATAATAAACAAGATAAGTAAATAAAACAGGCACTACATTAGGCAGTCAGTAGTACAAAGGAGAAAAATACAGCAGTGGAAGAATGTAGAAATGGTCCCTGGTGGGTGTGATTTTACATATAGTGGCCAGGGAAGGCTTTAGAGAGATGACATTTGAGTAAAGAGCTTGAATTACAGGAGCAAACCATATGGCTATTTAGGGAACAAACCTCCCAGGCAAAGGAACTACAAAGTCAAAAAGCCTTTGCAATGGAAGTGTTCTTGGTGTGTTCCAGTGTTCACCTGTGCCTGAAACTAGGAGAAATAAGCACAAACTGACTTATAATTTAACAGGACTTTATATTTTAATAGATTCACTGTTACTGTTATATTAATCAGACACTGAAGGATGCCAAAGAAAAAAACAAATAAGGAAACAAAAAACCCACCAAGTAGATTATTGCAATTATTTAGGTGAAAACTATTTATAGCTTAAACTAGCATAGTAGCACTGGAAATGATGAGAAATGCTAATATTTTGAGTTAGCTGATGAGTCAGATATTGGTTATAAGAGAAAGAGAATGGCCAAGCTTAGAAGGGAAACACTGGTTGAATATTTACGAAATTTGAATTTACTTAATAATTTATATGGCAGGCTTCAACATCATCTTGCATAGTATGATGATAAAATAATTACATTATACTAGATGTTACCATTTGGATTTGAAGATAGAACACCATCTTATGAAATTAACTATTCTTTAAGTATAACCAGAAAGCTTCCTATGACATTGTAGTGAAAATGTCTCTATCTCTATCTATATTGTACTATGAAATGCAAAGGAAAAACGTAAAAAGAAATGGAAAGAATGCCTCTTGTCAGGGAAAAATAAGACACTATAAATATAATGCATAAATACATGATAGAGAATATATTTGTATACACATATTTTATCCTAAAATTATAATAAATGTGTTCCATTTATTACAAGTTGGACTTGAAATGTACAAAATGAAATTTATTTATTTTTCACATTGTTTTCAATGTGTTTTAATGTAAAAAGTTGCATGCAATCTTAACTATTAAAATTCAAAGCCCAAGTTCAAATTTTCTTATTTACATAGAAATTACTAATCAGAAAGTATACAGATTTCTAGAGGGCAGCTTTTGCAAGCTTTTAATAATGTTAATTATGATATACAATGAGAATTTTTAGACATATTACAACACCTCCCATGTCAATACAACTAAGTCTTACTATCCTAGGTTAAACTATTTAGCTATGAAATCAAATCTGTCCCCAGCAAAATTTCATTGTAAGTTGGCATTAAAACAATTTAACCTTTCCTTAAGACACTGATATGTGCACAGAAAACATCTGCCCGTGGCAAAAAATACTAAGGAAGAATTTCATACGGAAGTCACATAGCATTTTTCTAACACTATACCAGCACTATCTGCATTCTTAAGTTGAATCAATCTGCAAATGTTTATTAAGAAACCGTGTTTACTTTGCATATTAGATTTTTTCATGTGATTAGTAAAAAAACTACACATTTTAACCACAAAGACTAGCTTTCAAATGGCCCATCTTAGCAACATTAGAATTTGAAAAATGCTTAAAGTTATATTTAATATTTTGCACAATTATGCTAACACTATGCAGATAAATTTAGTATTGATTTCACAAAGGAGAAGTAGAAAATGAGAATATTAATAGGATTTCTGATCTCTGTTATACATCTTCTCTTTTTAATTTCAGAATTACTACAACTTTCACATGCTGGCAAAAACTTTGCTTGTAAAGATAACAATAATATTTTCTATAATATTTTGATTTATCTAAAGAGCTTATGTGTGGAATTAATTTTGCTACCCATATTAAAAGTGGTGTTTACTGTGATTAGTGTGATTATCTGTATATGTATGCTTCTGTTTATATATACCCACACATATACATAATCAGCAACATCACAAATCTCCTATCTCCTCAATTTGAAACAGAGTCATAGTTTGACTCCTCCGTTTTCTCTTCCCTTATTATACCCAGTCAGTCATCAATTCTGAAATATCACTTCCAAATATACGTGGGATAATATGTACTTACATTTCCTTTCTCTCTTCCCTATTTGTTTTAGATTTAACCCTCCCACACACACATACACACTTACATATAGACATTTACACACTCAAAATCACATGCCCATGCCTCCTGAAGCTATCTTGAAATTTGTGTTTAACCTTTCTCTTCCATTTAACTTATTACTCCATAGTGCTTTATGTTTCTAAGGTCCCTATTCTACACAAGTTCCTTATCTAATCGTATCTATGTGAATACAATATCCAATATGGGATCGTATGAAATTCAGGCTTTTCCTATCTATAATATCTTTTATATCATACTGCAGGAATATCTCTTGCTAAATATCATTTCTACCACGCCATGTTTCTGTTCTAAAACCTCATGGTTGCCTACTATGACGTGTAAATAAAGCCAGAGGCATTATTTTTAAGATTGTTCATCATGGGCCTATGAGCTAGAATGGCTACTTACATCTTTCTATTTTAATTAGATCATCTTCTCACAAGGCTTCGTAGGCTTTCTGTTTTAACTGTATCATCTTTTGCCATTCTCTACTTATCCAAACCTCCTGATTTTTAAAAATTAATTTTCCTTTTTATTTTTTTGAATTTTCTTATTTTTTTAGAGAAAAGTCTGGCACATTTTATTGATATAAGTTCTGACTTTTAATAGGGATTAAATAAATGAGTATTTCTGCCCCAAATCAAATAGAATCAAAATAGACAGAACAAAACAAAATATTAGATAGATAAGCAAGCATTAACAGCCATGAGTGAGTAAATATAAAAAAAAACATTTTATTCTTAAATAACTTAAGTAAGAAAAATATAAATAAAAAATATGCTTACCATGGTAGATTTAGAATATAAAAATTAGATTCTCTGCTTTCTCAATTAGAATTTGCAAAACAAACAAACAAACTTGAGTGTATAAACTCTTAAGAAGATAAATAAAATAATAACCAGGGAACATACCCAAATTTCCTATAATCCATATTCTTAATAAGTAGTTTCATTGGCCCTGCTCTAACCAGAACTGTATTGCTCCTCTAAATTTTCTTTCTTGCCAAGGAGCTATCCCATTTCTATCTTAGGCTGGCTCCACACAAATCTATCTTATGAAACCTGGCTCCAAATACACCCTCCTATAAAGTTGTCCTTCATGTCACCTCCATATAATGGCACTTCTAAATTCACATTGTCAGGTACTATTTTTTTTAGATATTCCTTTCTGCAATGAAGAATTGTATCTCTTAGTTTTCACGGGTATACATGTAAATCTTGATAAATGATGAAAATATAAAATAATAAAATATCTTTGTTTTATAAAAAGCTGAGACTGTGAATAAAACTAAAAACTAAATTTCCAACTGGATAAAATGAATCTAACATTTAAAATGATCAAGGAAGTTTGAGTGTCTCACACTCCTGATTTCAAAATTTACTACAAAGCTACAGTAATCAAAACAGTATAGTTCTGGCATAAAAATAGACATATAGTCCAATGGAACAGAATAGAGAGCCCCAAAATAAATCTTGTATATAAAGTTAAATGATTTTCAACTAGGGTGTCAAAACTATACAATGGGAAGAGAACAATCTTTTCAATAAATAGTGTTGGCAAAACAGAATATTCACTTACAAAAGAATAAAATTGGGCCCTTACCTTATAAAAAAAATAAAATGTAACTCAAAATAGATCAATCGCCTAAATGTAAGAGTTAAACTATAAAACTCTTAGAGGAAAGCATAGGCAAGAAGCTTCATGATATCGAATTTGGCTATAATTTCTTGGATATGATGCCAAAAGCACAGGCAATAAAAGTAGAAATAGATACATCAGACTACATGAAAATTAAAAAATTCTCTGCATCAAAGGACATAATCAACAGAGTAAAACGGCAGCCTACAGAATGGAAGAATATATTTGCACATCATATATCTTATAGGGGGTTAATATTCAGAATATAAGAAGAACACCTACAACTCAACAACAACAAAATCCCAATTTTGTTTTTTCTTTGGGGGGGCGTGGTGTGGGACAGGGAAGGATTTGATTAGGTATTTAGCAAAAGATAATATACAAATGCCAAAAGCACAAGAAAAGATGTTTAACATCCCTAATTATCAGGGAAATACAAATCTAAACCACAATGAGATACAACCACATATCTATTAAAATGATCACTATAAAAATTAGAAAATGAAAAGTGTTGCTGAGGATGTGGAGAAGTTGGAACCTCTGTGCACTGAAATGTAAAATAGTCCAGTTACTATGGAAAACAGTATAATGATTCCTCAAAAATTTGAAAATAGTATTTTATGATCCAGTAATTCCAATTCTAGATATACACCCCAAAACAGGGTCTCAAAAAGATATTTGTACACCCGTGTGCATAATAACATCATTCACGATAGTCAAAGGTGGGAGTAATTCTAGTATTTATCTACTGATAAATGGATACAAAATATGGTTTATACATTGCAATTAAATAATATTCAGACTTAAAAAGTTAAGATATTCTGACACATGGTACAGTATAGCTGAAACTTGAAGACATTATGCTAAGTGAAATAAGCCCGTCACAAAATGATAAACACTGTATGATTCCAGTTATATGTGTTACTCATAATGCTCAAATTTAAGTGGTGGCTGCCAGGGGCTTAGAGAATGTTGAGTTGTTATTTAATGGTTATAGACATTCAGTTTTGCAAGATGAAAAGAATTCTGAAGAATGCTTGCACAAAAATATGAATCTACCTGTAGGGAGGCAAAAAACAACAAACAAACAAACAAAAAACCAACTCCAAACACTTTCTACTAACTTCTTACCTTCTTAGGTTTTGTAGCTGGGGCTTGTGAACTAAACTGACAAAAGACGGATTTACAGGAGGAGAGGCATACAAATTTAATTTGATAATAATAATTTACTTTTTATATCCATGGAGAAATTTTGAAAAGAAGTGAAGACTCAAAGAAGTAGTTAAATTTGGTAGGATTACATACCATTTTAACAAAGAGTGATAAATTGTGGAGAAGAGTCAAGGTAAAGGAAAGGGGCTTGAAGCTTCCAAGGATGGTAAATTGTGGTAAAATATGAGAAAAACTAATGGCTGATAAAGTTTTCTAGTAAGATTTAGTTTATGCAGACTTATCTCACACCATCTCCATCTCTATTGATGAAGGCTGTTCTTTTCCTCCTCTTATAAGAGAGGGGAACACTTTCACAAATGAAATGCATGCACCGCTTTTAGGTAGATAGGGAGGGTAGAGAGATTTCCTGTGCCTGCCTTTTCTTTTTTTAAATTAATTATTTTTGTATGTTTGCTTATTTATTTATTTAATTTCAGAGTATCATGGGGGTATAAACACTTTGGTTACATAAATTGCCTTTGTGCCACCCGACAAGCACGCCCATCCCCCAGTGTGCACCACATCCATTAGGTGTCGATTTACCCAGCCCCTCTTCCCCGATCCCACCTGCCCAACACCCTATGAATGTTACTTCCCATATGTGCACATTAGTGTCTATCAGTTAGTACCAATTTGATGGTGAGTACATGTGGTGTTTGTTTTTCCATTCTTATGATACTTAGAAGAATGGGCTCCAGCTCCATCCAGGATAATACAATAAGTAGTTCACCATTTTTTATGGCTGAGTAGTACTCCATGGTATACATATACCACAGTTTATTAATCCACACATGTATTGATGGGCACTTGGGTTGTTTCCACATCTTTGCAGTTGTGAATTACGCTGCCATAAACATTCGAGGCAGATGTCTTTTTTACAGAATGTCTTTCAAATGATCTTTATGCTAATGTCACATATTTTGGTGTAGCACATTCTGGTCCCCTTTATATTTAACACAAATGTGCACTTTAATGGTAAACCTTCTGTTAAGTATACCCGAACACAATTTTTTTAAAAAGTTCAAAGCAACAGTGGCAGAAAATTAACTTACATAAAGAAACTGAAGAGGGGTAGTTCAAGTGTAAATGAAGTTATACAGCATGTTTTCTACGCACAGTGATACTTAAATATGGCCCTGAGAACATGCCTAGACATGTTTTACTCTACTTTATTATTTGAAAGGGATTTTATAGTGCAGCAGCATTATTACCCCAAAGACAACAATAATATCTAGGGCTCTATCTTCCTCAAGAAGGTATGTGTATGTATGTGTGGGTGTGTATATGTAGACACACATACACACAGAGGGAGAGAGAGACACACATTCTTACATACCACTTTTAATTTGGTTAGTGAAATTAATTCCACACATGAGCACATTACATAAATCAAAGTATTATAGAAATTATTATTATCTTCACAGGCAAGATTTTTACCAGCATATGAAAGTTGTAGTAGTTCTCAAATTAAAAAGAAAAGATGTGGAACGGAGATTAGAAATCCAATTAATATTCTCATTTTCTATTTCTCCTTTGTGCAATCAATGCTACATTTATCATATTTTAATTTATGAGAAAGGCAATCCATATAAATGAACAGGTACTCATATGAGATTGAGCACAGAAAAGTATATACTATGGTTTACTTCTATTTTATATAGTATATAAATTCTTTGCCCTTTAAGAGCAACTTATTCAAAATTTGTATGCTACAGCTCTTCTTCCACTAATAATGCAAGACTGCTAAAGTCTTTTCCTCTTAATCGACTTGCAAGTGTGCATATGTAAGAAGTAGTTATTTGTCTAGGATATAACAGCAGAAGTAAATTTCCTATTTTCTCATTTTTTCCTGATGAAAAATATTTAAATGCCAGCTGCATTATAACCTTCAAATAACTTAATACCAGCACTAGAAATGCTATTAAATATCTGAGTACAAGTAACTGCTAAAGAACTTTAGCATTTTCTTTTCATTGCCTATAGCTTTATTATAAATATTCAACCCAATAATTACTGTTAACTTCTTATTCAAAAAGAATTGCAAACAGTAAATGGAGTAGCCAATTGCTTAAAAAGTTTCTTTTAATCTAAAAATAAGAGAGAGGGCATAAGAGAATTCCATGAATACGAACATAATATCGATAAAGAGCTGAAAATATTTTACATATATATTTCACCAAGAACTCCAGGTAGCCCTATTCTTACTTAGTCATTTTTGCAATTACAGGTGTGTTCACACAGTATCATAATTAGGGTATATATATTCCTTGTACTTTTCACAGTTAGGGCCTATTGTATCCATTTTTTGTTCTTGAGGCTAAGCCCATGTGGGTAAATAACAGAGATTTGTTGGTTGGCTGAGTGATTGATCAATTGGTTTAAAGGAAACTGGGGCTTGGAAAATTAATAACTTGTCCAAGATACAAAAGTAAGCCACAGAGCCAGGTCTTAAACCTGGCTTTGGCTTCATGTCTAGAGATTTTTCTTCCTATTACTTGAAAAATATCTCTCCAGTTGCCTTTTTGTTCCCCCATTTGTTTTGCAAACACTGCAATAGAGTCATGTCCCCAAGTCATTGATTATTATCATAGTCATATAGTTTTTTTTTCTACTTCCAAGACAGTTCAGGATACATACTTAGATTTATTTCTCTAAACACACCTTTCAATATTTATGGATTGATATTAAGGCCAAATGCAACATTAAAATTTTTGGACAATTTTCTGAATTCAGTCAAAATAGTTTAAAGGTATACCACAGTAAAATATGCTTAGATATTTGAATACATTTACTGTTTGAGTGGTTCAGAAACTTTCTGCATATGAACTAAAGTTTTCCACTAAAATAAATTAAGCTTTTTTCAAAAACTAATTATTTGGAGATCCCATTTTTTACATCTTTTTATAATTTATATCAGTCATCACTGGGGATGACTCAATGTGTCCATATCTTTCTTAAGCTATAACTATCTAAAAATTGAACTGTAACTGACTAATAACAAAATTAAAAAAAAATTTCCAGATCAAATGAGTACTAACATATTTCTACATCTTTTAAATAACAGCTTGGATAAGTGAGTCATGGTAAGTTTTTCAACATTAGTTGTTCACAGGCAGTCACAGAACTGAGTCATTCAAGATGACTTGCAAATGTCCCTGATGAACCTCACACATTATGATTTTTCTAGGAATTTTGAAGAGTATTTTTTTCATACTGATAACATACACTGTGGTTTTATATAAAAATAAAATAGAAAATTATTTCTCTAATATTATTTCAGAGACAAATTGTAAAATCAGAATTCAAGCAGTAATAACCACAGTAAATATGGCATTTTATAAATTTTTTATGCTAAGCAGTTTGAATTCTCTTTTTTTTAAATTTCTAATTATTATGGGTACATAATAGTTATATATCTTTATAGGGTACATGTGATATTTTGATATAGGCATACAATGTGAATTAATCAAATCAGGGTAATTGGGGTATCTATCACCTAAGGCATTTACGAGTTTTGTGTTAGGAACATTTCAATTCCACTCTTTTAGTTATTTTAAAGTATACCCTAACATTGTTGATTATAGTCATTTTGTTGTGCTATCACATATTGTTCATTCTGTCTGACTATCTAACTATATTTTACACTCGTTAACAATCCCCACTTTAACCCCTCCTTCCTGCTACTGTTCCTATCCTCTGGTAACTGGCATTCTATTCTATTTGTCTCCATAAGATCAATTGTTTTTAATATTCAGTGAGACCCCACATATGAGTGAGAACATGTAAGATTTTTCATTCTGTGCTTGGCTTATTTCACTTAACATAATGTTCTCCAGTTCCATCTATGTTGTTGCAAATGGCAGGATTTCATTCTTTTTTTGGCTGTACAATATTCCATAGTGAATACGTACCACAATTTCTTTATCCATTTATCCGCAGATAGACATTTAAGTTGACTCAAAATCTTGGCTATTGTGAATGGTGCTGCAATAAATATGGGAGTGCAGATAACCTTTCGATATACTGAATTCTCCTCTTTTGGATATATACCCAGCAATGAGATTGCTGGGTCTTATGGTAGGTCGATTTTTACCTTTTTGAGAGACTTCCACACTGTTCTCCATAGTGGTTGTACTAATTTACATTCCCCCCAACAGTGTACAAGGTGAACCCTCTATTTTAAATGTTGAATTTTTCCACAGTATATGCCTCGCTCAAGTACTTAATATGCTTGGTATTCTTAAAAGAAGAAATACCACTGGCCACAAATATTTTAAATGTCTGCTCAATTAAGAATATATTCCTTTTTCTTTATTTGTCAATATATTGTTCTCTAGCAAAGATATTCTTACCTTGATAATCCTAGATGTGATATAAAATTTAATTTATATTGTTATAGTTAAAAGTCAAGATTTTTTTAAAACTTGAAATAGTGTTTACCTAGTTTTCTTAAACACATATCTTACATATCCCTTTTATCACACCATGACATAAGAAAACAAATAATGCAAAATTATATAACATTATAAACTTAGCATCTAAAAGTTTCAAAATTATTTTGAAGAATATGTCCATTGTATAACTTTGAAAATGCAAATGTGTCTACATACTTACAAATAGGCACACATATGCACAGAACTCTATGTAAAATTATTTAGGCTTTTGCAATGCACAAATTTAATATTCAATATTCAACCATTTTCTGAGGACCAGAAGTGCCCATAATATGTATTATTTGTGATTTGGTTGAAAGAAACATTTCAAAGGCATATAACGGTGTGGGAAACAGTTATTGTTTAGCTTAGCTACCAACCAAACCAACTCACAAATACGAGTTCCAGCATATTACAAAGGTTTTGGTCTTATTTGAAGTAATTTAGAAAGCAAAAATAAATCAGAATTAGTAAATACAATGTTAATACAAGGACATATTAATGTAATGTAGCCCATTATAGGTGGCAAACTTTATTTGCATTAATTATGATTTTATTATATATAGAGAAAATCATTATGTGCTTAGAGGAACGACTTCTATTTACATAGAAGTATGTCCTGGAGTATATTTTGTAAACCTGGACATTTCCTAAACTCTTAGGACATATCTTTTGTGACAGTGTAAAGAGTTTGCTTTACCAAGACTATATACTAGAATAATAATGCTGCCACTAAATATTCTGATTTTTATTACACCCATTTAAAATATGTTCACTATCTGGAGTACAGCTTACAGTTAGTCATGTAAAAGTTAAAATTTCAACATCATTTTTCATGCAGTATTATTTCCAAGTGAATATTTCTTCCATTGTTGATAACTGAACATTCTAATTATAAATAACATTATAAATTTCTAGAAACCAAAATAAATAATTTTTAAGAGTCAAAGAGTAATATAGGCAATTGGGCATTTTTATGCTGGAATAGCAAAGCATTTACTTTTTCAAACTAAGTGGATGGAGCTTTCTATGCAGGCAAACAAATATAGTCGTGTGACACATAACAACATTATGTTCAACAATAGACTGCATATAATAATACAATGGTGGTCCCATAAGATTATAATAAATCTGAAAAATTCCTATTGCCTAGGAATCTTGAATATTCTGACACTACATAGGCCTAGGCCAATGCGTATATTTTTGTGTCTTAGTTTTTAACAGAAAGGTTAAAAAAGTAAAACGTAAATTTAAAAAATGAAAAAAGTTTATAGAATAAGAATATAAAGTAAGAAAATATTTTTGTACAGCTGTACAATGTGCTTATGTTTTAAGCCAAGTATTGGTACAAAAGAGTTAAAAAGTTAAAAAATAAGTTTATAAAGTAAAAAAAGTTACAGTCAGCTATAAGGTTGATTTATTATTGAAGAAAGAAAAATCTGTTTTTATAAATGTTGTATAGCCTAAGTGTATAGTGTGTATGAAGTCTACTGTTTTGTACAGCAATGTCCTAGGTCTTCACGTTTACTTAGCACTTGCTCACTGACTCACCCAGAGAAACTTTCAGCCCTATAAGCTCCATTCATGGTAAGTGTCCTATACAAGTATATCATTTCTTTTTATCTGTTATATCATATTTTTTCTTTTATGTTTAGATATATTTAGATACACAAATACTTACCATTGTGTTAAAATTGTCTTGACTATTCAGTACAGCAACATGCTGTACAGGTTTGTAGCCTAGGAGCAAAAGGTTATGCCATATAGCCTAGGTGTGCAGTGGGTTAACCATCTAAGTTTGTATAAGTACATATGTGATGTTGATATAATGACAAAATTACCTAAAGATACATTTCTTAGAACATATCCCCATTGTTAAGTGACAATAACTGTAATCCATTAAAAAGCATGTTTACTCTGTATTTGGAAAATAAAGCAAAGCAAAACAAAAAAACATCTCATGAAGCAAAACCTGTTATGCCTGTGTATTCTGCAGTGTCCTTGCAAGTAACATATTTTGTTCTGCCAGAGAAGAAAATATTAATAGTTCATATTTCTCAGCATGTGCACCCACAGTAAATTCCTGCTATGTCATAGGTACTCAGAACTACGCTGTTCTAGAGTTAAGATAATCTCAGTTAGTTGAAGTTTGGAGATATTGAAATATGGGGATTACTAATATACAAGATTATGTAACACATATATATACTCACCCTTCTAATCTTACATCCGGCAGGCTTCTGTTAAGAGCAATCAAATCACTGGCCATAAGGTTAAACTGATTGATTTTAAACAGCTCTTTCATTTTTTCCTGGTCATCTTTAGGAATCAGCACAGCTTTTCCCATTTCTCCTGGCCCTTCTTGATTTCTTGAAATAACAGCTGTAAGACATACACGGATACATACATACATAGAAACACAGATAATGAACTGAATAAATAAATTCATGCATTGGATTAGATCCTAAAATGTATTATTTATATACTAGCTTAATAATATAATCATCAAGACTTTAATGTTTATAAATCATACACTACACTAAAGAACACCCATTTTAATTCATTAGCTCAATTCTGCATGCTGTTTTACAAATACAATCATATTATACGATCTTATTAATCATTAAGACTTAATTATTAAATAATATAGAACATTAAATCTTAAACCTTCTTAGTCATATTTTTAATATAGTTATTAGAGAGAGATGAAGTTGATCACAGGGCAGACCAAATTTTGGAAAATAAAGGAGAGCTCTTAAAAATATAACAAGATTAATTTATTTTCATATCTAATTAAATGCTTAGGTATTCATATTTTACATATCTACTGCCATTATAGCTTTATAAATGCAAGCAAGGTTGATAATCCTTTCTCCCCATGGCCATTCGATTCCTTTGTTAAGGCATTTTGAATTGTGTCAAAACAAGTTTCATAGTGATGACATATAATTTCAAATGTCAAGCTGGATTTGGATACTATATGCTCCATAACTGGAACTTCACAACAATATTCTGGGCTTGGCTTTTCATTAAGAGAACTCAGATTCGATATACAGGCTAATGTTGCTGCCATTTATCCCAAGTTTTCACTACACTAAACTCCCTTCTACCCCTAAAATACATATTTTAATGTGTGTGTATGAGTGTGTGTGTCCACACACAAATATCTGTATGCATGTTATTGTATGATAATAAGCCAAGGTTCCAGTTGATCTTGATGTATCTTTAACTTACTCTTCACGATGATATTAAATTAGGTTAAAGTGAAAGGAATGTGTTTCCGTTCTTGACTCTGCTAATGCTTTGCTATATTATAGTTCTTAACACATTAATCCTACTGAACTTAATTTCCACATAAATTAAAGAGCCTATATTGAAATACTGTAAAAAAATTGAAGGATATAATGCATGTGAAAATAATTTATATGTTATAACATTTCATAAAAAATACAAATTCTAAAATAATGTAAGAATGTGGTAAAAACTAGGATAGAGCACATTCAGCAAACTTTCCTCTGACTTTATCTCCATAGTTATAAACATCATGTCTGGTATAATTTGTACTAATACACAAGTGACCATCCAGTTGACTATTCTCTTTGAAAGGTTATCTTGATTTTGGAATGACATGAGCCAAAGTACAAAAGAGAATAGGCATATCTAAGAATTTTTGGCTATGGGCACCAGGGAAGTAAATTAGCCTTGAAATCCTCTCATATATGGAAAAATAGTAAACATTTGAAAACATTTAATATAGAAAAATATATGTATTCAACTTCAAACTATTTTAAGAGTTGCCATCTAAAGAAAGTTTACAAAAATTATCATTCACTTTAAGAGGCAAAAATAGAAATTACGGCAGAAATTTTATGAGAGAGTATATTTTCCTAATTTTAAGAAATAAAATTCTAATAGTAATAATTTACCTTAGGAGTTAGTAAACTTAACATCTCTAGAATCAGATGGAGTTGCTGGAGTTGGCTTTGGGTGAATTTGTGCTGTTGGTAAGACAATGTCATTAAGGTACCTCCCATTTCTAGCTAAAAATGATTCCACATAAAGTGTTCAATGAATTTCTGTGGTTCCTTCAGCAGTACTTTTGATCCTGAAGACCATAATCAGGCTACAATAACTCCTATTGACCATGAATATTCAATTTAGATTTTTTATTACACATTGTGAACTATAAGTTTAATGGAATTTTAAGAAAAGATGATTTTTTTTGTCAAAAAAATTTGACTTTATTGAGACATTAAAGTATAGTTAGCAAAGCAATTCTCCTATTAACAGTTATTTACAATGCCCTTGTAGGGTAGGAAAACCTACTTTTACCCTCTTAAGTTCTGACTGGCCTAAGAATTAAAGTGACATAAGAGAGATTAACAGGAGAAAAGCATACAAATTTATTTTTAAGTGTACACAGGAGTCTTCAGAAAGAAATTGAAGACACGAAGAAGATATTAGGCCCAAACCTTATATACTTTCTTTACACAAAGAATGCTAAATTATGAGGATGTGATATGACAAAGGGCTAGGGGAGGTAAATAGTGGGACAGTGAGTAGGAAATACACGGGGAAAACTACTGGCAGATAAGGGTTATTTTAGTAAGTTTGTTTGCACAGGTTCATTCCAGCATTCACTCCCAGTTTCTGGTGATAAAGGTGTTTTTTCTCTTCCTAACATAGTAGAGGAGGGAACCTTGCTCTTGGGAAATTTTATGACCTTCTTTAGAAAGAGGGAGGTCAGAAAAAGCTTCTGCGTTTGCTCTTTCTTAAGTGACTGCAGCTCAAAATAATCAATAAGCCAATATGGCAATATTTTGGAGTAGGATGTTCTGAACCTCTTCATCCGCTATAAACTGACAAAAAAAGACATTCTATTACAGAGAAAGGCACCATGGTCAATATAATGCTTTCAAGACTAGGAGGCACACAAGATTAAACTTTTACTTTATGGGAAAGACATGGGCTCAACTATAACATCTTCAGGCATGAAGATCAAGTTAAAGTATGCGGAAGTATTTGGCATTTGCAATATATTCAAAGGTGTGACAATTTCCTTTTAAGACTATGCAAATTATAGTTTTGTCAGTAGTAGTAGGAATAAATGTATCATGTTATAGTATTATAATCAATAAAATTAAAATGGTCATAAATAGTGTCCTTATACCTACAACTAGTTGCAAGTACATGTCGTCATTGTCCTAATCATTCTCAGTTTCATAGTAGAGAATAGATAACACCTTAATGCCTGTCAGGTTAATTGTCTCCTCTCTAGAGTTAAATACATTTTTCTACAATATCCTCTACTGAATGTATACTTGACATTTTAAAAATGATTTTTTTCCCCCTCTGCTGTATATGAGCAGACCTGTTGGTGTTTTTCATTTTGCTCAAGCAAAAAGAATGCTAAGTAATTATAGTCAGGAACTAGCCTTTTTCTTTTTCTGGCTTTTACCTCGTGGAAGGCATCTTGCTAGAAGAAAACATTTTTTTATTCCTTCAAATAGCATAAATAAGAAATGGAAAAGAATAAGTAATTGGGTTATTTGGTTTATATCTGATCTGTAGTACCTTTAAATAGCAGATACTATGTTTTTCTCACCTGTTGATTTCTTTCCTCTACATAGTTTAGGAAGAAAAAAAAAGACTACTCACACACCCATAAAATACCATGTTTCCCCACAGCCAGACCAAAAAAAAAAAAAAAAAAAAATCAAAAAGAATTGCTATTAAAATAGTTGTGCTACTTATCTACTTTAATAGGCCAATGTAATGCACAAGATCTACATTATGGTCTATTATTGATCTGAATATGAATGGAAATGTCTCAATTCCAAAGCTGGTTTAGACTGCAACAAGAGATTAATGTATTGTGCTATAAGCTATTTTGTTCCTGATTATATGGTGAAATCATTAAAAAGATAACTAATTTGATTCAAAATGTCATTATAAATCTTGTAGAAATATGATAAAAAGTAGAATATATTTCATTTTCTTTAACATAGTGCCTACTTAAAAGATTTAAAGAATATTTATTTTAATCTTAGAATCCTCATTGATAAAGAGGATGATTACCAAACTATAAAAAACCAACTGATCAATCTACCAAAAAGAATACTGCATATTAATTGCATTATCTTCTTATATATTGCATTTTGAATATTTTCTTATTTGCAGAAGTGCGCCTTTAACAATGAGCCCTATCTATTTGAAAAAAGAGAAATGGGCCAGCCTATATCGAGGAAAAAGCTTGTAGTGAATAAAAAATTCAAGTTGATATTAAAGTAATGATTTTATTCTGCTAAAGAGCATAGCAATATATGATGCCTATTGGTAAAAGTGTAACATTGAACCAAAAATCTAAATATTATCCCACGTAACGTGCTTTTCAAATTATATTCCCATCCTTAGCTCTACTCAGCTATTAGTTCTATTTATTTGCCTTTAAACTTTCTTTTCATTGACACTGTAGCTCTTCTCTCACTTCTGTCACTTCCAGGTTGACTACTGTAATAAATTAGAAACCTTGACTTTCAGTTTCTCTCATCTTTGAATATTCATACTCTGTTACCAATAAACCGATTTCCCTAAAACAGTGTTTTTTGTCTCGTCAATCGTAAATCTTTGCAGCGGAGTCAAAAGATGAGGAAATCATCCCGGCTCTTGCACCACCCTCTACCATCAAAATCACTTTACCTCCACTCAGCATTCTCCGGACTATGCTCTTTCGCCAGTGCAAAGGCCCTCAGTTTGCCAAGGGTAATTTATTTTATTTTATTAATTTCGTTTTTCTTTTTTTTTATTCCTTTTTTTCTTTTTTTCACCCTATACGACCTGAAAATATTTTATTTTATTTATATTTTGTTTTAGAGGCAAGATCTCAATATGTTGCCCAAGCTGGAGTGCAGTGGCTATTCACAGGTACAGACATAGTGCACTAGAGCCTCTAACTTCTGACCTTAAGCAATCCTCCCACCTCAGCCTCCAGAGTAGGTGGGACTACAGTGTGCACCAACATGGCTGGGTCAAGATTAATTCTTGATAAAATAAGGAAACTCAGTATACCACTTGCTTTCTCCCATTTCTCTTAGTAACAATAATGGGCTTTAAATGCCAATGTTACACTTAACCTATAAATTAAATAACCAATTTCATTCTATTTAAAGTATGAACAAATACCAATTCATTTACTACCCCTTTGAAAAGGAATTATGTGCAAGTTTTATAAATCTGAAACATCTGACAATAAGATTTTTTTTTCATTTTTTATCATGGCCATATGTGGTGGCCTGATTTTTGTCCATTACATTTAAATAACTGGATTTTTGTGCAGTTTTTAGATTTTTATGCAGAAAGTTGTAAATAGCAAGACATAACTGGATTAAGTCCAGCAGACATTAGCTACTGTTTCCTAGGAGGGTGTCACCTATTAGATAATCAGTAAAGTGGCATTTTCCATCAGCTAGCTAAGTGAGAGAGAGATTATTCACAAAACTAAAGAAACAACATTATCTTTCACTTATTTTTAAACCAAAAATATATTCTTTGTATGATAAAAATAATATATGCTCATTTAATAAAAAATAAAAGAAGAAAAAAAAAAGAAAGAAGAAAAAAGAAAGAAAAAAAGAAAAAGGTAGCCATGATACAAAATAGCTAAAGAGTCAATGAAATCACTACTGAAAGAATAGTCGGCAATAATTTATACACAAATACATATATGTATTTTAAAAGGAACATTCATACATGCTGAATTTTAACATTTTATTTATCCTTATTGTACTTGCTTTTTTTAAAAAAAAGAAATTGTGAAAATCTGCCCAAATGAGTATGTGAATCCATATCTACTTTCTAATGGCTGCAAAATATGCCAACTTTCAGATAAGGTAATAACTCTCTCCTCTATTATCTTTATAGCTCTTTTGCTTTATTTCATTATACCTTTTATAACATTGCATTACCACTATGTGTTTATATGCTATGGCAGAGAGTCTAAGTATTGAACTAACTTACTTTCTCTTCCTCCTGGACACACAGCTACACAATATTTCCCAGGATCCCCTGTAGTTAGGTGTGGTCCTTAACTGAGGATAGAAACGATATATACTAATACCATGCCTGGCTCATAAAAACTTCCCATGTGTAATTCTCTACTTTCCCCTGTTGTAGCAACTTCGGAAGCCATGTGTTGAAAACAACAGTCATCACTAGATGGCAGTAAGCTGGGTGTCTGAATCATCACTTGGAGGAGAGCCATCGGCTCCTCAGAAGTATCCATCGCATAATTTACATGAGAAAATAAAACAAAACAACTCTATTTTGCTAAACCTGATAGTGCTGTTTTTATCAATGCACTTTGTTCATTCCCCTTTTAGTATATGAGTCTCACCAAGGCATTCTGCCTCAACTTTAACTCATCCTCATATCTGGCCCTGCACATTCAATCAATGAATAAATTTAAAAAAATAGAAGGAAACTGTGAAACTATCTAGCTCTACTATCAAAAGACTGATGAACCGAGCAATTAAAAAACACAGGTTTTCAAAGTTGTTTTTCCCTATCTCAGAAATGCATAAAATTGACCAGGTGATATTGAAAAAAAGTAAAACCTTTACTTCATATTTTCATATTAAAAACTTTTTCTTCCCTAGTATCTAATATTTTGTTTGACATTAATGTATGTGTGTGCATTATAAATACATTCATCTATGTTAATACAAACTCAAAAATTGTTACTGCAGCTCACAATAAAAGTGTGTGGAGGCTTTGACCTTAGCAAATTAAATTAGATCACAAACCAGATCCAAAAGAAAGAGTTAAAGAAACTGCCATTTAAATATGGAAGTACATGATTAGTCCATTTCAATGCCTTAATGGTAACTTTTAACAAAAACAATAGTTTGTATAAATATTTCCATTATTATCTATACAATCATGCCTATATTATTACACTTTTCTATACTATTCTATACAAGAAATTGAATCATAGCTTATAAATTATGACTCAGGAGTTCCTTTATAAAAAGTACATTCTAGGGAAATAAATATGGATCTATCCAAAAATTTTCCTGCATAGATGATTAAAATAGCTTATATATGCAGGTATGTTTGTACATGCATGGGGAAATAAATGCATATACTATCTCCCCATATATGTCTCTTTATATACAGTGACTACTACATAAATTGTGTTACATCCATATATGAAAACTATGCAGTAATTAAAATTATGCTATAGAAGAATATGTAATGATGTGGAAGATGTTCATGTTTTACTAAATGAAAAAAGGGGTTGTAGAACAATGTAGTAAAATAACCTTATTTTTGCAGAAACAAAAAGTTAAGTGAGGTATATGCATACGTCATCAATAAAGATTAGCAGTGTTTTGTTAAATTAGAAGATCTTCTACATCTTTCTTTTGCATTATCTATATTCTCTAAATCAGTTCAACATTACCTAATAATGTAATTTCAGCTACACATTAACCAAAAATCTGGCTTCAGTGAAGATGGCTATAACTTGGCTTTTACAGTGACAGTACAAAGTGAAGTCAATAGATGTTGGGGTATGAAAAAAAAAGGATCAGAGTCCAGTGGAAAGAAAGCTTCTTAATGGACATAAGGTGACAAGCAGATAGAAGACTACCCATAAAGAATTATGGTTTCTTCTAGCAGAAAAGTTCCTCACAGGAAATTCAATACAGTTTACACATAAGGAAAACATTTAATAGCTGAGCAAGAATAAGTATCAACGTCCTTGAGTCATTTATAGGAAAAAGCACACTCTAATATTAGTATAAAATTTTTACCTTTCCTTTCATAATCAGCCTTACAAAGTATTCTACACATCCATTAAGCTCGTACTATTTGTATATAAAAGTAAGAGCTTGTTTGGCACATGTTACACTCACAAATGTTTCCTGGAAACAATTAGCCCAACTTTTAAAGGGTTCACTAAGGTAATAAAATAATGCTGAAATACGAAATTATTTCCTTCTGCATTAGGAATGAGCTTCCTCATTTAAAAGTATTTAAAAGGCCCTCATCTTGCAATGGCCCTAGTAATAGCCTTAGTTTCAGTTTTATATATGAACTCTCTTCATCCTCCCCACTTCTGTCCACAACCCCTTCCAAATCTTGAAATAACCATGAATTCTTTGGAAATAAAAGCACCAATTTTGGTTGCAGGATGCCTTGAGAAGCCCTTTAGAAGAAGACATTTCAAATTGAGCAAGGGCCGTTTTAAAGAAGCTCTTTACATAACCTAAGATTCATTAAGAATTGCTCCTAAGATAGACAAGAATAAGCTTTCAGCATTCATTATATCATCACAGATATGATTCACCAAATTGACAAAAATATACCCACTTTGGTCAGAAGGAAAATAACACTACACTTACTGACTGTGCATCTGGTTGAAGAAGTGGACATATATTTTAAAAATTATTTCTGGTTGTAACATTTTTATTATGAAGCTGTGTAAAATATTTAATAAATTTAGTCATAGGAAAGGTGAGGTTAGTATTACTCAATAGGTGCTCCTGGTTGGAAGTGAAAAAAAAAAATATCTTCACAAAAGTCTGCAGTTAAAAAATTACCAATAAAATTATACTGGATTAAGTATGAGCAGATAAATAAGTGATCTCAAATACTCTAAAGTGTTTTAAGTTATAAAATTGAATTGTGCTGAATGCTGTTTATTTGGCTCTCCAGACCTCACTTGGCCCCATCTGCAGCCTGCTCTGTGTCCTGGCGGGCACACCTCTATGTCCACATCAGTCAGGCTTCTTTACCCTTTGACTCCTGGTTAATAAGGCACTGACAGGGTATTAGGAGACGGAGAATGAATGAGGTTGAGGTATTTCTTTCCGTAGTTTCCTTTCTTCTCTGTGGAGTTGCTGAGGTTGGCTCCCTCAACCACAATCATAATCTCATGCGGAGTGCCTGTGACCAGTTAATAAAGGAAGAAAAAGTACAAGCTTAGATTAAATGAGAGTCCACCCTATATGCTAGCACCTGCTGGGAGTCGCTCCTTTACAAGTCTACTCACAGGTGATCCTGAAAGTCAATGGGGAAAGAAAATCTTTCCATCAGGCAGAAATCCAGAGGGGAAATTTGACTGAACACTATGTGAAAAGTAGGGATGGCTTGAGGTAGGGACCTAAACTAATCCATGAGCGGTAGCTAACCAGTTGGACAGCTGATAAGGGAATTTCACGGAACAAGATTGGAAGACTGATGATAAGGAGATCCAGGGGAGGAGTATATAAGTGCTTCTCTTGAAACAGGCACAAAGGATGAATATCCAAGCCCCACGTACTCTTCCAAAGAGGGTTTCCACTACAAAGGAACCTCTCAATAATTACATGACAAAATTGTCTTTCCTATAGCTGTCAATAAATCTCTTTTTCAGTTAACCCACTGCTTGCTCAATGGGAGAGGTACTAAGAGGCCAGGATAGCTCAGGGAAAAACTATGCATAGATTTGACAACATGAACTCATCACCATGGTTGATAGGATAATGGCCACCCAATCTGCCATTAGAAGATAAGACAAAGCAACTCATGTGAAACCATTCTTGACTACTTGGTAGGAGGTAGGTTCCATTGGACCCCTTTCATCATTGTGGGGAAAAAGCATCTTCTTACAGAAAGAGACAGACGTCTGGAATCTGTTTTCTCTGGTCAAAATTCTATCAGCATTATCATCTTTAGACTTACAGAATCTTTATTGTTCTTGGATTTTGACATCATCTTGTTTCAGATCAGGAAAAATAATTTATGGCAAAAGAAATGTGACAATAGGTTCACCCAAAAAATCCCCTAGTCTCATGCCCCAACATCTAGAAGCAGTCTACATGATAGAATAAAATAATCTGCACAGATTGCTACAGCACCAGTTAAGAAACAAATCCTTCTTGATTTGAGGTGTTCTCCCATAAGATGCTATATAATATCAAATGTATGGTGTCATTTTTCCTATAGACAGAATGCACAGAATCAGAAAGGAAATGAGAGTGGTCTCTCTTACCAAATAACTTATTGAAGGTTTATTTGTTTTCCATCTCTGTAACCTTAGGCTTCATAGGTAGAATGGTGCTAGTTTCCATGGGAGAAATGCTTTCACTACAGACCATAATCATGCCCATTAAATTGAGTCTGTACTCTGGACATTAAGAGCCCAAAAATTATCCAACTAACTGGCAAAGAAAAGGACCACATACTGGTTGAAGTGATTGATGTTACTTACCAATAGGAAATTAGATTGCTCTCACAAATGGGGGGTAAGGAGAACTATTTCTGGAACCCAGAAGTCTCTCTGGAGCACTTTGTTTCTCCATCGGGGCAATTAGTAAAGGCAGGGCCAATCAAAGGCTTATAACACAGGATCATATCATTAGGTAAACAAACTATACAGAGGAAGTACCGGCAGAGCTTAAATGACATACTGAGTAGGTGTGGCTAAAATAATTTATTATTTTTGTCAAAGACCTCATAATCAGCTACATAGGTAAGACTGTAACAGTTGTATTTTAAGTTAATTAAGAATTCCTGGCTGGGCAAGGTGGCTCACCCCTGTAATCCTAGCACTTTGGGAGGCCCAGGCAGGCAGATCGTTTGAGCTCAGTAGTTTGAGACCAGCCTGAGCAAGAGTTAGACCCTGTCTCTACCAAAAAAAAAAAAAAAAAAAATAGAAAGAAATTAGCTGGATGACTAAAAATATAGATATAGATATAGATAGATGCAGATATAAATTAGCTGGGCATGGTGGCGCATGCCTGTAGTCCCAGCTACTCGGGAGGCTGAGGCAGGAGGATCGTTTGAGCCCAG
>CAUYRT010086765.1:0-22314 GCA_963574885.1 Lepilemur ruficaudatus | reverse complement strand
ATAAAATGTGGTATATGTATACCACGGAGTACTATCCAGCTATAAGAAACAATGGTGATTTAGCACCTCTTGTATTATCCTGGATAGAGCTGGAACCCATTCTACTAAGTGAAATATCGTAAGAATGGAAAAATAAGCACTGCATGTACTCACCAGCAAATTGGTTTTAACTGATCGACACCTAAGGGCGCATACAGGAACAACATTCATTGGGCGTTGGGCAGATGGGAGGGAGGAGGAGGGGATGGGTATATACATACATAATGAATGCGATGTGCACCATCTGGGGGATGGACATGCTTGAAGCTCTGACTCGGGGTCGAGGAGAGGGGGCAAGGGCAACATACATAAGCTAAACATTTGTACCCCATAATATGCTGAAAGAAATAAAAAAAAAAAGGAAAGGAAAAATCTACCTGGGTTCAAATTCCAGCCTTAACATTCATTATTTGACTTAACAATTCACTAAACTTCTCTAAGTCTCAATTTCTTCACCCATAAAACATTTCTTCATTTGTAAAACAGGGAAAAATTATGAGAAAATTCAGTAGAGCAGTTCATTATTATGTAAATTTATAACAGAACTATCTTGAGTGCTCACTATGGGGCAGGCACTGTGCTGGGTTAAGTGCCTTATGTATATTATTTTCTCCTTTAATCATTATATGATGTAGATGTTGTGATTATATCCATTTTACAAATGAGAAAAAAAGCATAGAGTAGAGATGAGGGAGCCAGGACTCAAACCCTTAGCCTTCTGGTGGGCTCCAAAGTGCATTTGAAACTCTTGCGGTTATTGCATCCCTCTGTTGCCATAGAGAGCATTGCATCTTATTCAGGAGTTAGGATACAGATGATCTTCAAGGTTGCTTACATAAATGCTTTATTGCCATCACATGCAGACACACTTACACTCAGAGAAATCAGCCTATTTCCCTTTCTGCCAGAACTTGTGTCATTTTTCATTATTGTTCTAAAAACAGATTAGTCATAACAGATCCTATAGTGCTTCTATTATCAATTTGTATAGTCAGCCCTCAACATTGCTTATAAAAATGTTCTTTTGGAGTTACCGTGGGTCTCTTTGAACATTTCTGCAATGTCGGCTGCACAGAGAGTTCCAAGAAGAATGAGGATGGGGAATGACGTAATTAAGCCTGTTGGAAAGCCCTCTCTCTGATGTAAACTGGAGTTTCAGATGGGGTTATTATGCTTCTGAACTCCATTCTCTGAAGCTCTATTTTGGATCTTAGAATTAAAAGAGACTTTAGCAAATACCTTAGTTAAACCTTTTCTCCCATATGAGAATCACTTTGACAATATTCCTGATAGTTATCGCCACTTGCCGTAGTTGGGGAGGGAGGCACTACATCCTGGGATTTTTCACTTCATTTCTGGACTCCACTAATGGTCAGAATGGTCAGATAGTTCATGCTTCTAACTTCCTTTATGTGGCTTCCATTCTCTGATCTGAATCCTGCCTCCTAAAGACGCGTTCAATAAAATGTATATTTTATACATGGCAAACCTTTAAAATTTGAAAACAGCAATCAAATTTCATTCATTTGGAAGGAATTGGTTCTCATTTTGTGCTCTGCTATAACCCCAGCACCTAGCATAGTGTAGGAAATATAGTAGGTATTCATTACATTTTTTGATGAATGACTGCATAATTTTTTCTACACTAAAGTGACTGAAATAAAGCATTCTATTTCTTTGGCATGTGAAGCCTAAAATGTGACTGACTGTTCATTCTTCTCAAATGTGAGCACCATTGGTGAGGGACCACAGCTAAATAGGTAGTTGAATGAATAAATGCTGAATGACTGCTCTAGGCAGTGATTGATATAACATTGACTCTGCCACACTTGGCTACAGCTGGTTGGACTAAGGGTAAATATCTGATTTACTCTGGCCCATTCAAATTTCTTTCCTGGGAATTTGGAATTAAGACCTATCTCTGGGGAAATGAGCTGAAATATACAATGCTGAGGCTGGAAGTGAGGACATGACGAGTTAACAGCCTCATGGAGGCCAGAGTTTCTAGCAGAACCAAGGACAAAACAGATGAGAGACACATAGCCCCAGGGAGGAAGTGAAGTGGACTGCATGGCTCCCCCGGTACCCAGTAGCTTCCCAGCCCATGACTCCAGTGTCCATGAGGGTCAGCTGTTCTTCACGTCTGTGAGATCTCTTAATCCCTACAGCAATCACTGTCCTACCACAAAGGACACAGACAGACAGACAGACAGTCACACACACACACACACACACACACACCCCTTTCTTGATGGTTGTCTAGGTAAATTCTGTTCCTTGCAATCAAACTATCACTGAATAAAACAGTTTATTCAGCCTAATATAGCACTAATTCTTGACTTATATTCTGTACACAGATAACTGAAGTACCCAGGCCTTTTCACATGAACTGCTGTTAAGCCTATTGTATAATAGATTTTTTTGAAAAGTTTGCTCATTCGCCCATTCATTCAACAATAATATATATTAAGCAACTACTGCCTGTGAATGTATGTCCTTTTTATACTTTTATTATATGTCTGTTAATTGTCATTTTGGGGGACTGCTGAAGACCAGCATCTCTAATAATCTTTTCTTTGTGTTTACTTCTGATCATCAGCAGAATGAAAAAACAAGCAGGTTACCAAATACCAAGCTCATGAGCAATGAAGAGTGAAATAAAAGTTCGTAAGCTCTGAGTGTGGCACGGGGGATGATGATGCAGTGCTCTCAGCACACGATGTTTACCGTAGCTATTTTGAGTGCAGAGAGAACATTTTGCCTACTGTCTGTTTCCCTCCTAGATTCTGGGTTGTTGAAGGTGTAGTAAATAAATATTAGATACTAGAGTGTTATGTGTGGTTTTATACACACTTATCTATGTACATATTTCATATACATTTGTATCTAAATACGTATACATAGCTAGAGAAAAACAGAATTCTACCAGAATCCAGCAATAAGAAAGGGGTGATCCTATTTCAATAAATAAGTACGACATTTATGGACCAGCAAATGTGTTTGGGGCTTTTGGTCTCTGATTATGTATCTTGAATAGAACCGAAAATTAAACTTGTCTTTTCACTGGGCTTTGAATTCATCTCCTCCAGCCACTCTTTATGGGAACCAAATTAACCAACATTCAACCCCCCATTTTCAAGCTACTTTTCTGCAATTCCAATTTGTATGGGACTCCCCTAGTTCCTATCACTTGTGGGCTCTGTTTCAGAGACATGAGCGGGGACATGATACAGATGATGGCACGTTTTTTTTTTTCATAGCCCAAATGCCAGGGCAATAAGCCAAGTTTATGCTTGGTGCATCCTCCATTTTCATTAGCAGTGGAAAAACAGTATAGTACTAAGATCAGGGATTTGAATCCTAGTTCTGCTACTTTCAGCTACATTACCTTTCTGCAATTCTTTTAATTTCTTTGAGCCTCAGTGTCTTATTTTAAAAGTGGTTAATACTACCAAATTATAGTAATTGCTGTGAGGTTTAAAAGACTTAATGTCTATATGATACTTAGCAAGTCCTTGGCACCTAGTTAAGTGCTCAACAGATGATAGCTCCTAATGTTGTTTTCATTGCTGGGGGATTTGCTGTCCATGTCCCCAAAGAGAAATGTAGAAAACAACTTGAAAGTAGAAGATTAAGGGAAGCATTTTATAAGAGCGTAGTACATTTTTCTGGTAGTCCTGATGTTAGTTTAAAAAATCTTAAAAATCTGACAGTGGTAACACAATTTATTTACAGCCCTGTCCTGGGAATAATATGAATTTTCTTATGAGGATTATCCCAGGCTTTTTTTTCTCCTGCGAAAGCAAATTCCCTTGTGCTTCTTAAGTTTCTGTTTTGTTGGTGTAGAGTCTGTTTTCCCTAATTCACTGAGGGTTTTCTGAACTTTTCCCTTTTCCATCATAGTGGTTTCATTCTGGGCTGTGGCAGGAATGGTATTTAGAGGAAAGAGATACGAGAAATGGCAGCTCTTCAAGATGAACAAGGTGTTTTAAGACCTCAAATAATTCTACAATACTTTTTCATCCCTTCTTAGCCATTTTATAGAAAATGGCCTCCCCTGTGTATTTTTGTCCTTGGACCTAAGAAAAAGTTGTTAGCAGCCAGCTGTTGTGCCTTTGAAGCTGAAGTGCTTGTATTTTGGTCTCCACCCTCTTGGATGACTTGTGGAAGTGCCTTCCAAGCTCCTTCCCCATTGAGTTTCCTCAGATTTAAACTAAGAATTAGAAAGGACTGTGACTATGTAGATGATTTCAGAAGTGTAAATAATTGTCATGTTTGTGGAACATTTTGGATCAAACTCACAGGGAGGGCTGAGAAATCTGGATGCCTGTAGATTTTTAATGGCAGGAGAGAATGTTATTTGGAGGGTTGGATGGATCTTGGGTTGGATCTTGACCACAAGATTATAACTCCAAAATGAAAACTGTTGGCGAGCAATATACATTTGTATGTATGGTTGTGTAATGTGTTTTCATTTCCTTACTACATCCCTACTAAGTCCTTGTTGCTGGCAGAAAGATCACCCTGGCCTTGAGAATTTGCTCCTGCTAGTTCAGATGTGAAGTGATTAATGTTTGTCATATACTTAAAATCTCCTTATGGTAAATAGTCCAGGCAGTTATTTTCCTATATGTGCAGAATGTATCAAGGGGATTAAGGAACTCTAAGAAGAGGCCCCGTTTCTAGCTAACAGGTCTGTGTTTATTTGTGCCTAGTTTGTAAAACTTCAGAAAAATCTTACATGCTTATGTTACTTTGAAAAAGAAATGAGATTTCTTAATTATATCTAACTATATATCTCATTATTGCTAAGTGACTATTAAGGTAGCCAAACATCATCATCCTTTACCTGAGCTTTAGTTTAAGATTTCAAAAATCAATGTGATTTCAATGTGATTCACTCTCTAAGATTTTGTCTTCTAGGAGAGAGCCCTTTCTCCAGTGATTTTATGCCCAGGAGAAACTCAAGATGTCTATGGTGTAAAAAGCAAACATCTGTTTTAGCAAATAGCCAGATATTAGGGTAGGGAGTATGTAGATCATCTTGATTATTTTACCATCCATCAGGGCAGAGATGGAAACATTGTGAGCTGGGAACATTGAGTTTCGTTTTTACTAGTATCCTTGCCTTTTAGAAGGTATCTGTTAGGAGTACTTAAAGTAAAATGGATTGCTTCTAAAATTGTGAGATGAGCTATAGGGCAGCTTTTCTGCTTAATTGACTTTTTTTCATTTTGTATTTTCTGCTGAGAAAAACTGAGTCGGACCTAAGCTATTCAATCATAGAAGCATCCAGAGTGTTTAGAAACTTTTTAGAAGTTAGCTAAGAACACTGTTTCCAGCTATTCTAAAAAGTATAGCTAGATAATTTGTAAATTCCATTTCACGTCAGTTATTTGTTTATTGTGCCCCTCCCTGTACTGTGAGTATTTACCAAGCTCAACCATAGCTTAGACCTCCAATGAGAAAGATTAACAATAAAAAAAACCTTTCTATGCACAGGTGGGGGTGAAAGACTCGTTATCTTCCCTCCTCCATCCCCAAAGCACCCAGGCTCCAAACTTCAAACTCATATATTCTTTCTCCACTTCTAATCTAATATTAAATCATATTGATTTTGTCTCAACAATGTTTTTTCTATTCCTCATTTTCCATTACCATTATCATTATCTTAGCTCAGTCTCTTTTATTTCTCTCATTAAATGTTTCTTTATTATGCATTAATTTACTAATTTAACAAACATTTATTATTCACCTACTAGGTACTAGTACTACTAGGTTTTAGTAGCTAGGAATACTAGCAGTAGCCAAGATGAAACCTCATGTTGGGTACAACCTTCTTACCCGAGTCACTGAAAAAGCCTTCCAATAGGTCTTTTATGTATTCTCTCTCCCTGCTTCAATACGTTAAAAACACTATTGCCAGATTAATTTTACTTAATGCTTCATTGTGGCCTGAGATATCCCAATAGTGAGGCCCTAGTCTTCTTTCTAGGGTTATCCCACATTATTTTCTCAATTTTCCTGCATTTTAGATAAATGCAACTGCTAGGTATACATTACCTGGTCTTTCCTAGCTTCAATAGTTATGTTGTTCTTATCATATGGAAATGCTTTTTTCTCCATCTCATATGTTAAAATTCTTCCATCTTTTAAATCTCACTTTAACTGTCACTTTTCGATGAAGCTTTTCCTGATCTTCCTCCTCCTTTCATTTTGGCAGATCTTTGCAGCTTGTTCTCCAGCATCAGATCTTATTATCAGGCTATCCTGCCTCTGTCCCTACACATCCTGAATTTGTTACCTAACCACCTAGGGAGGGAGCTAGAGATGCCCTAAGCAGTCGTTGGACATTGCTTCCGTTCTTTCTCTTATTTCTGGTATCCTCTTGTACTCTGCCAATTCTTCCCGGACCCTGCCTATCCCTTGCCCATCTCTGTCCAATTTTCTCGGCACCTCCATGCCAATTCTGATTTTTGGTTTTTCTACCTGTTCTCTTAGCATTTGTTAATTGATTCTCCATAGCGGATTTTGAAATAACGTCTCTGTTTTTTTTTTTTTTCTAAAATGGTTATCCTTGGATAAGATCCTGCTTTTGCTCCATACTCCAGAATCCAGTCTTGCCTGGTGCTGAACCAATGCCAGCCTTTCCCTCTCTTTTCTTCAAATGGACAGTATGGTCAACCAATTTTCTTTATCTGTGGATTTATTTTTCATTAAAAATCTTTTAAAGTTCATAATTGTGGTGAAATACACATAACATAAAATTTGCCATTTTAATCGTTTTCAAGTTCAGTAGTGTTAAATATATTCACATTGTTTTGCAACCAATCTCCAGAACCCATTTTTTTTTTTTTCACATTTTTAAACAGCCGTTTGTTTGCTTGTTTTACCTTGTGTATCAAACCAAAAGTTTCTTGAGGACAGGGCTGTGTTGCTGACTTTTATCCTTTATCAAACTGCCTGGTGTAATCAATCAATAATTGTGTCGGGAATTAAAATTGACCCTGGCTTCCCCTGCATTCTAATCTAATGTGCTCTCCACAGGAACCCTATTCTGTTAACAGACATGGATTCTGTTATCAATGAAGTAGTGCACATCTTGAAAACATTTCCACTTATGTAAGCAAGGGAGATAGATGAAAGTCAACAGAGTTGAAAGTTGGCATAAAGGGTCGATTACGTCTGCTTTGGAGGTTTTGCTTTTTGGCTTAACTATTACATGGTGCTGTTGTTTTTGTTCTGAGAGGTGGGACAGTGCTGCTTTATTTATTTTAAGAAGGCAGAAAGCCAGGAACACATAATTGAAAGGAAGTTTCTGTGCTGGCATATTATTTTTTCAACTAATATGGCAACAAATAAATTGCAACTTCCTTTTGTTTGAAGTGGTCAATGTGAACTGGAGTTTAACATTTTATACTCATAAAATTGCAAGTGGAAAATACTTTCACAATTCCTGTTTGAAAATAAACCCATGCATTTACACACTATCAGTAATGTGCCCCTTTACATAATAGCCTCGCTGAATTGTATTTTACCTGCCACACAAGTCCTTCAGACTTAGGGGAAAGCCATTAGCTCTGCCCCCATCTCTAAGGTTCTTGGAGCACTTATGTCTTTTATGAAGACCTCTTGTTCTGATTTCTGGCTCTTTAAGGTTCTTTTTCTGACCTGAATTTTGCCTCTTGTGGCTGTTTTCTGACTTCCAGCTAACATGTACCTCAACAAATCATATTTTCCTTTATTTCTCAAAAATGCCACTTAAGGCAGCTGTCTATAAGAGATATTTAATGGAGAAAAAGGTAGCACAAAGGTAGAGATTATCTTATATCATAATGATGCAGAAGACTTTAAATTGGACTTTGGGCATACTAAACTCTTTTAGTCACTGGAGGTATTTGGGGGACTGACTTCTCTCTAATTTCCAGGGTCTCCTGCCATATCATTGATTTTTTTCTGTTTCCTTTATTGCTCATTTCTGGACCCCTAATCTCCTTTTGCTAGGTGGTTCTTGGAATATCAAAGTCCTTCCGAATTTAGTCCTCTGATTATCTTTCTCTACTCTCTATCTATCATGCCCTGGGACTATCATTCCAAAATCATAGTGGCAAAGTTTTATTTTTTGCTAAAAAGGTAATTATCTCAAAATGTATCAAAACTTAAATGTGAGAATTGAAACTATGAAACTACTAGAAGAAAACATAGGGGAAATGCTTCAGGACATTTGTCTAGGCAAAGATTTTATGGATAAGACCTCAAAAACACAGGCAACAAAAGCGAAGATAGAAAAATGGGATTATATCAACTAAAACGTTTCTTCACAGCAAACGAACAATCAACAGAGTGAAGGACAACCTTCAAAATGGGAAAAAATAATTGTAAGGTATATATCTGATAAGGGGTTAATATCCAGAATATATAAGGAACTCAAACAGCTCAATAGCAAAAACAAAATAACCCATTTAAAAAATGGGCAAAAGACCTAAATAGACATTTCTCAAAAGAAGATTTACAAATGGCCAACTGATATGTGAGAAATTGCTGATATCAGTAATCATCAGGGAAATGTAAATCAAAACCACAATGACGTATCACCTTACTCCTATTGGAATGGCTATTAACAAAAAGACAAAAGACAACAAATGTTGGCAAGGATGTAGAGAAAATGGAACATTTAACACACTGTTGGTGGGAATGTAAATGAGTACAGCCATTATGGAAAACAGTATGGAGATTCCTTAAAATATTAAAAATAGAACCACCATTTGTTCCAGCAATCCCACTACTGGATATATATCCAAAGGGAAGGAAATCAGTATGTTTAAGAGGTATATGTATGCCCATGTTTATTGCAGCACTATTCACAATAGCCAAGATATGGAATCAACCTAAGTGTCCATCAGTGGATGAATAGATAGAGAAAATGTGGTGTACATGTTGGATTATTATTCAGCCACAAAACACCTGGAATCTTGTTATTTGCAGCAACATGGATGAACTTGGAAGTCATGTGTTAAGTGAAACAAATCAGGCACAGAAAGGCAAATACTGTATGATCTCACTCATATATGGGAGGCAAAAAAGTTGATCTCATAGAATTAGAGAGTAGAATAGTGGTTACCAGAGGCTGAGAAAGTGGGGGGAGGGGGGAGGAAATAGGGAGAGATTGGTTAATGGCTACCAAATTACAATTAAATAGGAGGAATAAGTTCTAATGTTCTACAGCACAGAGGGGTGACTATAATTAACAATTTATTACATATTTCAAAATAACTAGAAGAGAGGATTTTGAATGTTCTGAACACAAAGAAATGATAAATGTTTGAGATGATAGATATGTCAGTTACCCTGATTTGATCATTACACGTTGTACATATACGTATTGAAAAATCACATGTACTTCATAAATATGTACAATCATTATGTGTCAATTACAATTTTTTTTAGTTATGATAGCCTTGTAGTATAGCTTGAAGTCTGGAAAACTGATGCCTCCCAATTTGTTCTTTTTGCTTAAGATCACTTTTGCTATACGGGGTCTTCTCTGGTTCCATACGAAGTGTAGAATTATTTTGTCTAGATCTGTGAAAAATGATGTTGGTATTTTGATAGAGATTGCATTGAGGGCTATTCAGTCACAAAAAACAACGGTGATATAGCACCTCTTGTATTATCCTGGATAGAGCTGGAACCCATTCTACTAAGTGGAGTATCCCAAGAATGGAAAAACAAGCACCACATGTACTCACCATCAAATTGGTTTTTACTGATCAACACTTAAGTACACACATAGTAGTAACATTCATCAGGTGTCGGAAAGGTGGGAGGGGGAGGAGGGGATGGGTATAAACACACCTAATGGGTGCGGTGCATACCATTTGGGGGATGGACACGCTTGAAGCTCTGACTTGGGTGGGGCAAGGGCAATATACGTAACCTAAACATTTGTACCCCCATAATATGCTGAAATAAAAAAGAAAAAAAAAAAAGAAAACTGAAAAAACAAAAAACCCACAAGTTTTAAAAAATCCACAATAAAAAATCCTCCCCCCCAAAAGATAATTATCTTCTTAAGAAGAATTTGGTTTTTTAAAAACTTTTTATTTCTGAACAGTTTTAGAGCTACAGAAAAATTACAAAGATAGTACAGAAAGTTTCCATGTACCTTTCACCCAGTTTCCCCTATTGTTAACAATCTTACATCCTTTCTGTTGAATTCCTGACAGATAGTTATTAACTTCTGCTTAAATACTTACAGTGACTGGCAACCCGGTATGTCCTTAGGAGCTCCGTTGTCAGATAACTCTACAGCAATGTGACTTGAGTTGTTGTCCTAGGACCAGCAGCATCAGCGCACCCTGGGATCTTGTTAGAAATAAACAATCTCAGCCCCTAATCCAGACCTGAATCAGAATCTATATTCAACAGGATTCCCAGTGATTAATGTGCACATTAAAAGTTGGGCTGGGCGCGGTGGCTCACGCCTGTAATCCTAGCACTCTGGGAGGCTGAGGCGGGCGGATCGCTCAAGGTCAGGAGTTTGAAACCAGCCTGAGCAAGAGCGAGACCCCGTCTCTACTTAAAATAGAAAGAAATTAATTGGCCAACTAAAAATATATAGAAAAAATTAGCCGGGCGTGGTGGTGCATGCCTGTAGTCCTAGCCACTTGGGAGGCTGAGGCAGAAAGATTGCTTGAGCCCAGGAGTTTGAGGTTGCTGTGAGCTAGGCTGACGCCATAGCACTCACTCTAGCCCGGGCAACAGAGTGAGACTCTGTCTCAAAAAAAAAAAAAAAGTTGAAAAGTATTGCTCTAGAGTTTACAGTATACACACACACACACACACACACATATACCTGGAAGCTTGTTATATAAGCTTCCTTGTAATATCCACCCATTTGTCTCAATTTGGTTTCTTCTACTCTGTTCTTTATTCTACATGACAACTGTTCAAATATTTGAAGGCAGAATCCAAATTTTTCCATAGCTGGACTCTTCTTAGATTATTCAAGGCTAGAAACCTTTCCTGTCCTGAGCTTTCCGATAGCACTTTTGTTCTTTAGGATTGTGTTGACATGAATATCAGGGTCTGCAACTGAAGGATTTATGAAAAGAGAGGCAGGCTGCCCATCCCTTTGCCCTGATGACAGGTGGAATGGGACTGAGAGGGAAAGAACATTATGAACTGATAGTTTATACACTCAAGCCTCAGGACATATAAACAGGATGAGACCACTTATCTCACCCTTAGTGATGTTTTCTACTGATTGTGGCATTTTCCTAAATTTGCTATCCTCTCAGGGAAAGCTCTTCAAACTTAGTCTTCTCTCTTCTAAACAGAAAAATACCTTGTTCATTCAACTGCCTTTTGCATGGCAGGATTGGTATGTGAAATTTTTGAGGTTAGGAATAAAGTTTACTTAAAAAAAAATTCAAGTTAAATCAGTGCCTGGCACATACTATGCTCTTAATAAATGTTTTTTTTTGAATACACAAATGAATTAATGAATGGAGGAATGTGGTTGCCAGACCTTGATTGCCACCTCCTGAAAACATGTTAGTGTGTCACTGATAAAAAGTGTCATCATTAATTTGGCAGAATACTCCCTATGTTGTTTGATTGTTATACAGTAGTGGAATTATTAATTTCCCTTAGACATTATGTTTTGATGAGTTCAGCCTAATAATGACAAATGAGACCATGACCCCCATTATTATGCCTATCTGTGTTTAGAAGGCCAAAATAGATCTCTAGGAAGGTGATTTAGTTTATCAGTAAAGAGGAATATGCTTTAAATGAAATTTTTAGGTTTTTTCTGAGGGATCTGGAGGGTTTACAAGGTTAGGAAGGCCCTCCAGCTAAATAACTGCTGAGGCTCTCCCCTCACCTCCTTTCTACCTTCTTTGCTTCCTCCTTCTTCTAACTGCTTTGGAAGCCACTTCCCTCACTTGAAATCACTTTTCCTCTGAGTATGAGTGTGAAAAAAACTGTAGAGGAGAGTGGTAAATGCAGAGTAGATGGATAAACATAATGATCCAACCATGATGATGGTGAAATATGACATTTTCTGGTGTTGGATATAATAATGGGTAGAGACAGAGGAATGGGAAAACAGACTGGCTTTTGCCATGGCAACAATAAGTGCATTTATTTTATAAACAGAAGAAGGAAAGGCATTCATTTGGTCCCCGTGCTTTTCTTTCTAAATCCTCAGGTTGTCCTGTTTTTAGTTTGGTTTAGATACTCAGAAGAGCCTAGCCAGTTACCTTGCAATGACATCGATCATTTCTTTAAATGCCTCAAATATACAGGTATAAACTTGACTCCATGATATTTTATTGTTTAAAAATAAATAAATCACGGATTTCTTTAAAAGCTCATCAAAGAATAGCTCGAGTCCTCTTCTGTCAAGTACAGAATGCTCTCTTTAAAAGTTTGTATCTTTATTCTGAGGCAATACACTTGAAAGCAGAAATCAAGCTACGGTTTTCCTTCCAATTCAGTATCATTAGAAAATTGTCTGGCTCATTCATGTACGTCTCAAGTGCAAACGGTCATCTGTGCGTCTCTGGCAGAGAAACACTAAGTGATCCTAGTCTAAAAGGAAAACCGATGTGCACTTGAGTAGCAGCATTCTCTTTACAGACAGTTCAAAGGGCACTTTTCTTTACTATGTCAAAATACCCTTAATGTTCTCTGGTGCCAATGGGAAAAGGAAAGCTATTAAATGCTTATAATAGTGAAACATTGTATTTTAGGAGATGGGAAAGATAGGGGAAAATAGATGGCAAAGTAATTGCAAGTCAAGAATACAGTGAGTTTCCCAAAGAGAATTCCTGTGTTTTTACAATATTCTTTCCTTTTTTTTTTTTGTTTTGGGGAGGGAGGGTACAAAATTGAAAAATGTGGAGAGGTTCATTTAATAAGTTTTCTGAATAATCCAAAATTTGCAACATGAGCTGTAGGATGGGTTAAGGAAAGTTGATGAGGCAGGAACCTAAAAATGTACCAAATTTCTGGGTACAGATATCAGCCCCATCATTTATTAGCTATGTGAATCCAGGCAAGATACTTAATGTCTTTGAATCTCAGTCTCCCCAAGTATTCAATTAGGGTGATACATTCTACCACGGAGACATGACATGTTATCAGGTTTAGTGTAATAACATATACAAAGCAGCCAGTAGGGGGTCTGACATATGTTAGGGCTTCAAAAATTGGAACTACGTTTCCATTCCCATGGTCACTTAAGTTCATATCTGTAGAATCTCTTCTTTGGGCATTTTAATATCTTCCAATCTTTCTTGTCTACAGTTCACCAATGTTTGCTTTCACCCCAGTATTTGTACAACATTTTATATACAACCTTCCTAACCTACACTTAATATTGTGCCATGTCTCATTTTCTAAAGAATTCAAATTCCTCATCATTGCATCTAAAGACATCTATGATCTGACCCCAGATTACTGGGATATGGGGAGAGAGGAAGGTTGAATAGGTGAAGCACAGAGGATATTTTTTGTAAGTGGTAAAACCATTCTGATGGTAGTGTGTAATGGTGAGTACTCAGCACTATGCATTTATCAAAACCCATAGAATTTTACAGCATGGAATGAGCCTTAATATATAAAAATTTAAAAAAAAATCATTTAGGAGGTCAGGGGATCCAGGGTGGAATATAGAACATGACAAAAAAACCCAACAAATTTTGCTACAAATCTATGAAAAAAAGTCACCAAAAGGACTTGGGGGAAGGGTTGCTACCTAAGTAACTTTGGAAATGAGTGGAAACTGTAAGACTAAAGGAAAAGGAATTGTATGTAAGCACTGTATTCCAGTTGATAAAGTTTCCTGTGGGGGAATGGGCTAGCAATTCTGAAACCACCATACATGTATACTGGAATTGAACAACCGAGTAAATGGAATGTGGATAGTGGGGGCCAGGTGTGTTGCTGTTGAAGTGTGAGCCTACTGGTAAGCAAGGGGGAAGGCAAGAATGACCCATGGGGTTATGAATTAGAGTTGGAGACAGCAGTGTGAACTCAGGCTTACATTATTGTATAGATGTTTACATATAGAAATATTTATAGACAGGCTTACATTCAGAAGTTAGCTATACAAACACACACACACACACATTTTGTTCTGTCAGCTGACAAGATTAAGAAGCAAGAGCACACCTAGCACCAGATCTTTGATTCTAATACTATTTGTTTCAATAAAAGGAGCAAGGGAGCCCTGGAGAAATGGCTGATTATCAGGAAGATGTGCAAAATGAGTGTGGAGCATGTTGTAGTACCATGGGGTAAAGAATTGCTTTAAAACACCCTCACAATCATGGGGCATATCAAAGGGAAACATGAGCCAATGTAAGTAGTTCCTAATGGCCTAAGATGGAACAATTTGATCAACAAAATAAATACAGCAGCATTGCATTATAATCTAGGATATAAAATAAATATCCATGTCTATGCTGATATAAATAAATAGTTAAATAAGTAAATGAATGGGGAAGAAGACAGATCTGTGCGGTAGAATTCCAAGTAATTTGTGTGGCTCTTTCATCCTCAGGCAGGTAGAACATAACTGCCCACTCCTTAAGTGTGGGCTGAGCCTAATGACTTCCTTCCAAAGAACACAGTATGGAAAGGGGATGAAGAGTACCTTTGAGGGGTGAAACCTGATAAACATTACCTCAGCCAGGTGATCAAGGTCAATATCACAGTGAGAAGCCATGTTGATAGTATTTATTTTTGGTATGAAATAACGGGAATGGTGCTTTACTCCTATGGTCCTCCTCCCCACATAACATATAACCACAATCTAATTATGAGAAAAAGGTTAGACAAATCATAATTGAGGGACACTGTACAAAATAGCTGAGCAGTACTAAAAACTGTGAAGGTCATCAAAAACAAGAAAAGTGTGAAAAATTCTCATAGCCAAGAGCTTGACAAGGAGACTTGTCTACTACATGCAATGTAGTATCCAGAATGGGATTCTGGAACAGAAAAAGAATGTAAAGTAAAAACTAATGAAAATTGAATGTATTATGGACATTAGTTAAAAATTATATATCAGTATCAGTTCATCGATTGCGACCAATGCACCATGCTAATGTGGGTTGATGGGGGTGACTGGCTGTGAGGTCTATGGAGACTTGACTATCTGTAAATCTGAAAACTTAAGAAGTTTATTTTAAAAATATTTTTAAAAGTTTTAAATATTTTAAAAATATTTTAAAAAGTTTTATTCCATATCAGTTAAACCAGAGTGTCTGGGGTTATGAGCCAGGCATTAACATTTTTTAAACATCTCAGTTGCTATCAGTGTGCCGCAAAGTTTAGGATCCTCTGGGGTAGGAGAAGTCCCTGAGCCGTAGAGGCTGTAATATTTTGGCTGTCCCTAATTCATGCAAAATGTTCCGAACTAAATGAAAGTGTTGACTGTTGCTTCTATTTTATACCCATGTGAAATTGAATTTTTAATAATGAGCGTGGTAAAAATAAAGCACTGGAACAAGTTGCACATTTGAGCACCACTTGATGTTACACTATTGGATAATAGAGCCTCTAATTGACATATGCATCAAACATCTAATTACAAGCAGTATTACATCTTAAAATGTCTCTTGTAATTTTCCTCCAATTGAAGTGAAGAAAAAACAAAAAGGATACGCACACGCACTCCATCCTTTCCTCTATCTAATCCCCATCCCCTCAGCGACTTGCTCTATTGGATCCCACCACAGTTCCGGTTTCTGCCATCTTTGACCTGTTGTGGGCTCCAGGAGGCTAGCACTATGGACCACAATCCTCAGGTCTCCTTGCCTGTGATTTCTGGCTGGGTTCAGGCAGGATGGAGGAGATAGGTATCATATTTTAAGCCCTACTCTCTCTCTTCCTCATCATGGTTCTGGCAGTGGTTGCGTTTGTTGCAACTCCAGCTGTCTCTTGGCTCTGGAAACATGGTTCTCTTTCCTCACCCCTTCAGGCTGAGGAGTGATGGTTTCCTGCTGGCGCTAGTCTCTGTGTAACTCACCATCCCATATTGGGTTATTATTATTATTAATTTTTACTCTGCCCACACCTATGTAAATTGTTTCTTTTCTGAAATATCCTTTAGTTTAACCCTTTGAGGGTGCCACCTGCTTTCTGTCAGAATTCTGAGTGATACGATTAGTCCGTAGCTGTCAACTCTCTGTTCTTGCGAATGGCAACTCCTCTCCCTGCTTTTTGAGCTAAAATAATGTCCTGTCTACTTTTTTGGTCTTAAAAATGTTCTTCTTTCTGTGAAATGATGCTAGTAGTAGAGAACATTATTTTCATTAATCCTTGTTTGGCAAAAAGAAAGAGTTGGCAAACTTATGCTGGTTCCTCGCATATTTTTGAAATTTCCCTTTCAAGATGCAGACTCTGGGAACCATTGATCTAAATAAGTGTTCAACTCTGAAACACTAAGGAGATCCAACTGTAATTCATTTTACCACAAGAATCTTACAAATCTGGTGAAGGTTGCCAATGGCTGTCACAGAAGACACGCAAGTTACCGGGATTCAGTTGTTTGCATAACTTATTGTCCTGTCCTCGTAAAGAGGGAAATAGTGTCAGGGAAATTAGAAGGAACTATAAAAATTAAAGAGGCTATTTTCTGTGTCCTTTGCCGCAGAAGGAGATGTTATAGCGCACCGTGTTTTGAGTCTCAAGAACACACACAAGTATTTCATTTCCCTGGAGTTCTGATGGGAGCAGGAACAGAAAAAGAGAATTAGAGTGCATCTGAAAGCTTCAGCAAGAAGTTGAAAGGACTGTTCAATGAAGTATGGATGTTTGGTGACAGTGACTTAGAATTTTCACTTCACATATCCATAAATGTTTACATTTACACTATTCTAAGTCTTTTTTATGATAAATAATTACAGAAGCTCATTTATAAATGACTCCATCACTAAGCAACACACATTGGGAATTTATGGGTTTTTTCAAATTTTATTTTTGATTGACAAACAAGAATTGTATACATTTCTGGGGTACAATGCGATGTTTTGGTACACGTGTATATCATGGAATGATTACATCAGGCTAAGTAACATATCCATCACCTCGAATATTTATCATTTCTCTGTGGTGAGAACATTTAGAATCCTCTCTCAGCTGTTTTGAAATACGCAATGCACTATTGTCAACTACAGTCACCATGCTGTGCAATGGATCATCAGAACTTATTCCTCCTACCTGAAACTTTGTGCCAGTTGAACAACATTTTCCCTTTTTCCATCCACACCCTCACCCCCCGCTAGCTTGTGGTAACAACCCTTCTGCTCTCCACTTCTATGAATTTGACTTTTTTAGATCCCACCCGTAAGTGAGATAATATGATATTTTTCTCTCTATGCCTGACTTATTTCACTAAACATCATATCCTCTAGGTTTACTCATGTTGTCACAAATGGCAAAATTTCCTGTTTTTTAAATGTTGAATAGTATTCCATTATATATAACACATTTAAAAAATTCATTCATCTATTGATGGACACTTAGGTTATTTTCATATCTTGACTATTGTCAGTAATGGTGCAATAAATATGGGAGTGCAGACATTTCTTCAACATACTGATTTCAATTCTTTTGGGTATATACCCAGAAATGAGATTGCTGGATCATATGGTAATGCTATTTTTAGTTTTTTTAAAAAAACTTCCATATTGTTTCCAAAATGGCTATACTAATTTACAATACCACCAACAGTGTACAAGGGTTCCTTTTTCTCCACATTCTTGCCAATACTTGTTATCTTTCATATTTTTGATAATAGCCCATCTAACAGGTGTGAGGTGATATCATATTGTGGTTTTAATTTGTAAGTCTCTGTTGATTAGAAATGTTGAGAATTTAAAAAATATATCTCTTGTTTTCTTTTGAGAAATGTGTATTGAAATCATTTGCTCATTTTTTAATCGGGTTATGTGTTTTTTTGTTATTGAGTAATTTGAGTTCCTTGTATATTTTGGAGATTAGCCCCTTCTCCAGTGTATGATTTGCAAATATTTTTTCCCAATTTGTGGGTTGTCCTCACACTCTGTAAATTGTTTCCTTTGCTGTGCAGAAGATTTTTAGTTTGATGCAATCTCATTTGTCTATTTTTGCTTTCATTGCCTGTGCTTTTGGGGTCATATCCAAGAAATCACTGCTCAGACCAATGTCATGGAGCTTTTCTGTTACCAGTTTTATAGTTTCAGGTTTTACATTTAAGTATTTAATTCATTTTGAGTTGTTTCTTGTATAAAAAGTGAGATAATGATCCATTTTTATTCTTCTGCATGTGGATATCCAGTTTTCCCAACACCATTTATTGAAGAAAGTGTCTTTTTCTATTTTGTGTTCTTGGCACCTTTGTTGAAAATCAATTGACTGTTTTGATTATTATATGCTCGTAATATATTTTGAAATCCAATAGTGTGATGTCTCCAGCTTTGTTCTTTTTGGTCAAGATTTATTTGGCTATTTGAGGTCTTTTGTAATTGTATATAAGTTTTGGATTTTTTTTCTATTTCTGTAAAGAGTGACATTGAAATTTTTTTTCATTTCAAAAAATTTAAGGGTATGAGTGTTTTTTGTTACATAGATAAATTGTATCATGCTGAAGTCAAGGCTTGCAGTGTACCTCTCACCAGAATAGTGTACATTGTACATGATAAGTAAATTTTTACCACTCATCCTCCTCCTAACCTCTCCCTTCTTAGTTTTCAATGCCCATTACATCACTTTATGACCAAAAATATCACTTATTTAGCTCCCACTTATAAGTGAGAACATGTGGTATTTGTTTTTCTATTTCTGAGATACTTCACTTAGGATAATGGTCTCTAGTTCCATCGTGCTGCTACAAATGACTTTATTTCATTCCTTTTTATGGTTGAGTAATACTTCATGGGGCGTGCATATATATATGCATATGTATATGTGTGTGTATATATATACTATCTCTCTCTCTCTCCTTTTCTTTATCCACTCATCCATTGACAAGCACGTAGATTGATTCCTTATCTTTGTAATTATGAATTGTGCTGCAATAACTATTTGGGTGCAGGTATCTTTTTGTAAAATGACTTCTTTACCTTTGGGTAGATACCCAGTATTGGGATTGCTGGATTGAATGGTAGGTCTACATTTAGTTCTTTAAGGAATCTCCATATTGCTTTACATATTGGTTGTACTAGTTTACATCCCCACCAACATTGTAAAAATGTAACATTTTCACTGCATCTGTGCCAACATCAATAGTTTTTGATTTATTAATAATTGCATTTCTGATAGGGGTATAAGATGGCATCCCATTGTGGTTTTCATTTGCATTTCTCTGATAATTAGTGGTGTTAAGCATTTTTTTCATATGTTTGTTCTCCATTTATCTATATTATTTTGAAAAAAAATCTGTTCATGTCTTTTTTTAAACTTTAGAATATTATGGGTGTACATACACTTTGATCACATAAATTGCCTTTGCACCACCTGACTCAAAGCTACAAGCATACCCATCCCCTAGACAGCGCACACTGCACCTATTAAGGGTGAATTTCTCCAACCCCCCTTCCACTTCCCACCTGCTGGATGAATGTTACTTCCATATGTGCACATAAGCATTGATCAATTAGTACCAATTTAATGGTGAGTACATGTGGTGTTTGTTTTTCCACTCTTGTTTTCCACTTCACTTAGAAGAATGGGCTCCAGCTTCATCCAGGGTAATATAAAAGGTATTAGTTCCCTGTTTTTTTATGGCTGAGTAGTACTCCACGGTATACATATACCACATTTTGTTAATCCATCTATGTATTGATGGGCACTTGGGTTGTTTCCACATCTTTGCAATTGTGAACTGTGCTTTTATGAACATCCGAGTGCAGATGTCTTTTTTATGGAATGTCTTATTTTCCTTAGGGTAGATTCCCAGTAGTGGGATTGCTGGATGACATCGTAGTTCTAGTTTTAGTTCTTTGAGGTATCTCCATATTACTTTCCATAGAAAGTGTACTAGCTTGCAATCCCACCAGCAGAGTATGAGTGTTCCTATCTCTCCACATCCTTGCCAACATTTGTTGTTTCAGGACTTTTTGATAAAAGCCATTCTTACTTTAGTTAAGTGATATCTCATTGTGGTTTTGATTTGCATTTCCTTGATGATTAGAGATGTTGAGCATTTTTTCATATGTTTGTTGGTCATTAGTCTATCTTCTTCTGAAAAATTTCTTTGCCCACTTTTTAATGCGGTTGTTTGATGTTTTTCTTGCTGATTTGCCTGAGTTCTTTATAGATTCTAGTTATGAGCCCTTTGTTGGATGTATAGCATGCACATATTTTCTCCATTCTGTTCATGTCTTTTGCCCACTTTTTGATGAGGTTATTTGTTTTTTTCTTGATTACTTGTTTGAGTTCTATGTAGATTCTGGGATATGAGCCCTTTGTCGGATGTATAGTTTGTGAATATTTTCTCCCATTCTGTTATCTCTTTACTCTGCTGATTATTTATTTTTCTGTACAGAAACTTTTCAGCCTAATTAAGTTCCATTTATTTACTTTTGTTTTAGTTGTATTTGCTTTTGGGGTCTTATTTATAAATTCTTTGCCTTGGCCAGTGTCCAGAAGAGTTTTTTCTACATTTTCTTCTAGAAATTTTATGGTTTCAGGTCTTACATTTAAGTCTTTAATCATCTTGAGTTAACATTTGTATATGGTGAAAGATGGGATCCAGTTTCGTTCTTCTACATGTAGCTGTCTGGTTTTCCCAGCACCATTTATTGAATAGGTCATCCTTTCCCGTGTATGTTTTGGTTTTCTTTGTCAAAAATCAGTTTGGTCATAGCTATAATGTTTTATTTCTGGGTTCTCTATTCTGTTCCATTGGTTTACATGTCAACTTTTATACCACTACCATGCTCTTTGGGTTACTATAGGCTTGTAGTATAATTTGAAGTCAGGTAATGTGATGCCTCCAGATTTGTTCTTTTTGCTTAGGATTGCTTTGGGTACTTGGGCTCTTTTTTGGTTCCATATGAAGTTTAGGATTATTTTTTCTAGATCTGGAAAAACGACATTGGTGTTTTGTTGGGAATTGTGTTGAATTTGTAAATTACTCTGTGCACCCTGAACATTTTAACAATGTTGCTTCTTCTAATCCATGAGCATGGGATGTTTTCCATTTGTCTGTGTCATCTATGATTTCTTTCATCAATGTTTTGTAGTTCTCCTTGTATAACTACTATCCTTAACTTCCTTGGTTAAGTATATTACTAGGTATTTTATTTTCTTTGCAGCTATTGTAAATGCTATTGCATTCTTTATTTGACTCTCAGCTTGACTGTTATTATTATATAGAAATGTGACTGATTTTTGTACATTAATTTTGTAACCTGAGACTTTACTGAATCTATTTATAAATTCTAGGAGTCTTTTTGTGGAGCCTTTAGGGCTTTCTAGATATAACATCATATCACTGACAAACAGGGATAGTTTGATTTCCTCTTTCCCAATTTGGATGTCCTTTATTTCTTTCTCTTGTGTGATTGCTATGGGTAGGACTTCCAGTACTATGTTGAATAGAAGTGGTGACAGTGGGCACCCTTGTCTTGTTTCAGATCTTGGGGGAATTCTTTTGAATTTTCCCCATTGCATATGATGTTGGCTGTGGGTTTGTTTTATATAGCTTTTATTATTTTGAAGTATGTTCCTTATATGTCTTGTTTATTGAGCGTTTTTATCATGAAGGAGTGCTGGATTTTATTGAATGCTTTTTCTGCATCTATTGAGATGATCATATGGTCTTTGTTTTTAATCTGTTTCTGTGGTAAATCACATTTATTGGTTTACATGTGTTGAACCATCCTTGCATCCCTGGGATGGAACCTACTTGATCATGGTGAATTATCTTTTTGATGGGTTCTTGATTTTGGCTTGCTAGAATTTTCTTGAGGATTGTTGCATCTATGTTCATGAGGGGTATGGGTCTATGATTTTCTTTTTTTGTTGTGCCCTTTCTTGGCTTTGGTATCAGGGTGATACTGGCTTCGCAGAATGAGTTAGGGAGAATTTCTTCCTTCTTGATATTGTGGAACAGTTTCAGTAGGATAGGCACCAATTCTTCTTTGTAGATATTGTAGAATTTGGTTGTGAATCTGTATGATCCTGGGATTTTGTTGTTGTTGTTGAGAGATTTTCTTTTATTACAGTTTCAATCTTGCTTCTCATTACTGGTCTGTTCAGGATTTCTATTTCTTT
>CAUYRT010086763.1:0-42611 GCA_963574885.1 Lepilemur ruficaudatus | reverse complement strand
GGTCAGGAGTTCGAAACCACCCTGAGCAAGAGCGAGACCCCCGTCTCTACTAATAATAGAAAGAAATTAATTGGCCAACTAAATATATATAGAAAAAATTAGCTGGGCATGGTGGCGCATGCCTGTAGTCCCAGCTACTTGGGAGGCTGAGGCAGGAGGATTGCTTGAGCCCAGGAGTTTGAGGTTGCTGTGAGCTAGGCTGACGCCACGGCACTCTAGCCCGGGCAACAAAGTGAGACTCTGTCTCAAAAAAAAAAAAAATAACCAAGAGTAAGTCCCTACGTAAGGCCTTAGAGGGGAAGTTATGGGAAGTTTCAGGGTGACTGCCCTGAACCCAGTCTTGTGGTTGAGGGCTAGGAGTCCGTGTGCTGTCCCAGAGAAGTGAAACATTAGCACTAATGGCTGCAGTGGAGATGGTGGGGACTCTGGCTCTAGATTAAAGGTTCATTTCAGCTACCGCGGGCCAAAGGTTGTCTCAGACATTTTGGTTTTGGTCTTTGCTGGGGGTTGGGGGGATGGGGAAGAGAGCAAAGTCAGAGGCTACCTTGTTCAGGTGGCTATTAGGTACCTGGCATGAGTAGATCAAACAATCTTAGACTATTCAAGCTGGAAGGGATCTTAAAAGATTGACAAGCTTAGCCTTTACTTACTATACAGATGAGGAAACTGGGGCCCAGAGAGGCAAATAACTTGCTTAAGATCACACAGCATAGTGGCAGAACCAGGACTTGAATCCAGCCCAGGGTTTCAGACTCTTAGGTCAGTACAATTTCTACTGCCTTCACCATCCATAAATATGGCCTGTGGTCCCTGTAGGAAATCAGGTGCTAGACTGGTAGAACAGAAGGTTCTTAGCAGGAATCTGCCTGGCCTCACCTTCCCTGGCTGGGCTCAGCACTTCTGACTCCCCCAGCAGTGTAGGAGGCTGACAGGGATGGCCCAGAAGGGTACGAGTGGTTGTCATTACCAGTTCATTAGGCTGTTCAGCTTCAGAACTAGAACCAGATTATTCACCTTGTTTACGCAGGCCTGTGGTAGAGTGACTGCTGAATTACTATTTATTTACTGGATGATTTACTGACAGACATTGCAAGTTAGAAAGCTGAAGGTGGCCTTAGAGATAGCCATCATCATACAGATAGGTAAACTAAGGAGACCTCAGAGAAGTGATTAGCTTCTCTTCTTCAGTCTGTTAGGAGCAAAGCTGGGAATTGAATCTGAAATTCCTGATTCCCAGCCCTAGGCCTTTCTACTTCTTCACCTTGTCTGTCTCTTAAGCCTATTATGCAAGGAATCTTTGGTGGAACTGAGTTGGTCCCTGCCTGCTCTTGAGCAGTAGCCAGAGGCAGCAAATGACCCTGTGGATATCGTAGGCACAGACCAGGGTGCTGGCAGCATTAGTTCTGTCTTGACTGGAGACTGAGCTGGGCATTGAAGCCCGAGAAGGACCAAATGAAAACAAAGGCATGTTCTTAGCAAGGAAGGGTGGGAGGAGTGATGTTACCCTTCCTATCACTTTTGGGTAGGAAGAACAGACTTGTTTGGTGTCTCTTCTGCAACATAGAGGAGGCGGTCAGAAAGGGAAAGAAGGCTGGAAGTTGTGTACCAGCCCTCCTGGTCTGAGCGGGATGGCCTGAGAGAGGTGGTCCCTGACTTCTCTCTCCTTTTCCCATGTGATTGTCAGGACTGGCTTCCTAAGGCTGAAGCTTCCCACCCGGCCTCAGTCTGCAGGCCAGATGAATGAGGAGCTGTGCCTCTGGGATCCCGTGGGTGTTGGCTTCCTGTTAGGGGAGTGAGGGATCTGAGCTAGGCCCAGGGAGAAGCATCTGGAATAGCAATGTTGCTTTCTTCAGTTGCCCGTTCCCTGGGCCCTCCACTGCTGGCCAACTATGGCAGCCCTACAACTTTGGAAATTGTAGAACTGGCTTAATTGGCATCCCTATTATTTGATCTGTGCCAGTTTTTGTTGGGATAGGTCCAGGACCCTGTCAGGACAGAGCTTGCCTCCCTGTTTTCCCATCACCTTTTCCAGTTCTTAAGCTCAGAGCATCCACTTTTCTTGAGCTATTACAGGTCTTAGGAGAGCGTGGAGTTGGTACTGGAGTGGTCCTTGGGTGGCCCATCTGGAAAGAGGCAGTTGTACATTTGGGGTCCAGGTCTGTGACTCTAGACCACAGGCCTCCCCCGCCCCCCCATTTTCTCTCCTCCTTCTCTTCTCTTGGCCTCAAAGGAAAATCCAGTTTGGTGGCCTTGTGGGATGTTCTAGGGCCTCAGACAAGACCTGACTGGTAAAGGAGGGGGCCGATATACCAGAGGCTATCCTGGGAAGGTGCCGGTGTGTCCGCCTGCTAGGAAACCCTAAGCTGTGGGAAAGAGATAAGGCGGTGGGGCCTGCTTGATGTTTTGTGCTCCCAGCATCTGGATCTGAAACAGGACCTCTAGAGGGGCAGTGAGGCCTGGCTCTGGTCCAGCCACGCAACCTGTTTACGCGAGGTGGGGGAAGGAAGGTGCTTTGTGCTCCCTCCTCACACAAGCTCTGGAGTCTGGCTGTCTTTGTGACCTTGGACATGTTGTTTCACCTCTCTGATCTTCAGTTTCTCACCTGTAAAATGGTTATATCATACTAACTTTGCAGGGTTGTTGTGAGACTTAAGTGAACTGATAGTTGAAAAGAGCCTAGCACTGAGTAGATGCTCAGAATGTTCTTCCCCCTCTTAAAGACTGGAGTGGCTAGTGATCCTGTCTTTTCATTTTCTACCCACCTCTGGCTGTGATGATGAGTATCAGTGAGGTCCAGCCCCTGTGGGCAGGAGTGAACCCTCACTTCCCCAGAGAGGGGCGATTATCCCCAATCTATAGATAAATATGCTAAAGACCTGAGAAGAAAGTGCCCATGGTTTGTCAGCTGGTAAATGGTAGAGCTGGAACCTGTTTCTCGACATTAACTTCAGTGACTAAGCCTTGCTAAGGTGGCACCAGGCAGGGTGCCAGGTGCTCACCTGTCCCTGAGGCCCCCACACCCAGGGAAGGAGTTAGCAGGCACCTGGCTACCTCCCCATCCCAGTGTGGAGGGCAAGGCAGGTCTCAGTACAGTGGAAGTTCATGGCCTAGGAGAAAGGCCCAGGGAGGAAGATCCCTGGGGAGGCTCTGGAAGCGTGGCCAGAGTCCACCCTGCATTGGTCTTGTCACCAAAATGCTGCATGATGGCCATTTGACTTTGATATACAGACTGCGCCTTTTGGAAGTAGTGTTTCTTTGTAGGTAAAGCAGGGATTCTGTTCCTTGTACAGATGAGGAATTTGAAGCTTAGATAACCCTTGAAGTTAGTTAACAGTGGAGCCAGATCAGAGAGGGATCTCAGGTCTTCCGACTTTCGGCCCAGTGCTCCTCCAGCTATGGCACTGCCCATTCTCTTCCTCCCTGTCAAGCCACGTGAGCCTCCAGGCCCAGGATGCATTCATTGCCCACTAGAGCAGAGAACCCTGCAGTCATCCACCTGTTGCCACTGCCCTAGCTGATCACTTTCTTTATCCTGCAGGCAGCACGCTTGAGGGGGAGAAAGTCTCCCTTAGCTGATTAGTCTGCCCCTGGTAAATCTGCTGCTATCCTGGGCCCAGGGACACTCCCTGGCAGGCAGAAAAATGTCCTGGCTGCCCCACTGGCAAATCAACGCTCCTTATGCTTAACCTGCTTAGAAGTTCCCACCCAGGATTTCAGGGCAGCTGCCAACTTTGGCTTTCTCTGTCTTATCCTTCCCTTCCCTGTCTCTCCTACCCACATCCCACCCTCTTCCATTCTGTATCCTGTCCAGCTCCTCAGAAGCTGTCACAGCTTAGCTCTTTAAGGCTCCTCTTCAGGTAGGGAAGTAGGCAGCAAACTCAGCAGCATGAAGAACAAGCCAGCTTATCCATCTTAGCAGTGAGCTTATTTACCAAACATTTATTGAGCACCTGCTCTGCCAGACCCATGATTGAGACAAGGGGTACAGAACTGAACAAGTCTTCTGTGTCTTGTTGCCCTCAAGGCGTTCACAGATTGGTTGGAAACTAGAACCACAAACAGATCTTTACAGTGTTGAGTGATAAAGGCTGTAATTGAGGCATGCGGTTGCTCTGGAAGCAGAGCCAGCCCCACCTACAGGAGCCTGGAAAGAAGTGGCACTTGATCCAGGCCTCCGAAGGGACATGAAAGGGCATGGGAAGGGAAGGGAAGGGATGGGAGGGGACCCATGTGCAAAGTCCCTCCCAAAAGCCACTGTATGAGCATGTAGTGTGTAAAGAGCAGAGGTGACAAGAAGAGTGGGAGGCAAGAGGATGACGGGAAGCAAAGGTAGGCTAGGGAAGCGGGTTGGGCAGTCCAGTCTCGCCGTGAGTGTGAGGCTGAGGCCTCCTGTGTTTTAGGAAGGTTAGTCCAGGGTGGAAGGTGGTGTAAACAGGAGCTGGACCGTAGGCAGTGACACCTGCTGGGAGGATCAGGGTGGCCCAAGGGGCTGTGGTGAGGCCTGGAAGAGATCTGGAGCTATGAGGATGAAGAGGCCAGCAAATCATTAGGGCTTGGTTCTTGACTGGCCATGTGAACTGACGGGGGAGGTAGGAAGTGGCCCTGGCCTCTCACAGAGCCCATTATGGAGCCTTCTGGCTACAGGGGGCAAGACCAGCTATGGCCTTTCTCTGAAGTGGGCAGTGAGATCTTGCTGACTCTGCTTTGTCATAGCCCTGGGCTCCCCAAGGTGCCTGGCATGGCTGGCATGCCAAGGTCACATCAAGGGATTCTTTGTCTCCCTCCAACAGGAGAGTGGGTTAGCTGACCTGGTTGGGGAGGGAGTGGGGTGAGTAGTACTGAGCTTTGTGGTCTCTGCCTGGTAAACATATTGGATGGCAAGGAAGGCTGCGCGGAGAACCAGGCTGCTCTCCAAGGAGAGAGGGGTGAGGCCTGAGGGCATGGAAAACCTACCTTAGGGTGGCATGGCACCTGCGGGGGGTAGGTTTGGGCCTTTGGGCACAGCATAAACTCATCAAGGGGAAGCAGATGGCAGCTGAGGGCCTGCTGCACCTCACCTAGTGTCTTTATTCTGTTCTTGGAGCTGGTGCCTTAGCTGGGACAGTGCAAGCAAGTCCAGTACCTGTGAGAATGCAAACCCCTCAGCACTGCTTAGGGACAACACCAGCGGCTTCTCAGAGATGAGAGATTCTGGCTGGGTATGTGGATTTCGGCTTGTGTGTGAGAAAGCACTCTGAACCAGGCACAGGGGCCAGGCTGCCCCTGACCACGGGACTGATCCTCCCTCTTTTTCATCCAGCACTTAACTGTGTGCAGCCCTGTGCTTGGCTCAGGATACAGACTTGGTCCTGCTCACAGGACTCACAGCCTAGCAGGGAAGTCAGCTAGTAAACAAGTAGCTCCAGGTGTGGCTGTGTAGGAAGGATTGTGAGGATTGAGTGAGATAACTGGATTAGGAGCACAGCATAAACAAAGACTGCCCAAACAGGGATCAGGAGACCCGTGTCCTGGGCCTCACCGAGCTACTAACTAACTAGCTGTGTGACCTTGAGAAAGTTGCTTAATTTCTTTAAACCTCAGTTTCCCCCACATAATAAAACAGTTTTAATGGGATAATGTTGAAGATGTCTACTTCTAACATTCTGAGACGGACCTTGGAGTAAGTGAAAAATGCTTTGGGAAGTTCTTAGTGCGGTACCGCACAAGTGCAAGGGGTCACCACGGCGTTTCCCACAGAAGCCAGTGCTTCCACCATGCTTTGTTCCTCTTATAAGAGGACCTCTCTTTGTGTGCAGAACCAGTGGCCCTCATGTCTTTGGGGGTGTAATGACATCAAAGGATGCTTTGAGTTGTCTAGCTCTTTAGACTGCAAGTGCTTTCATTCTCATAGCCTTGCAGTAACCCTTGTAGCAACAGTGGGAAATTAGCATGGCAAGTATTAGTATTATTTTACTCTGTTTATAGACAAGGAAACTGAGGCTGAGCAAGTGATAGAACTGGGCCTGGAATTCAGGACTCCTCCTTCCCAATTTTCCATCTTATACAGGCTTACCCAGTGGCTGGTGGCCACCATGTGGCCTCTCCTCCCTCTCCTTGTCCCAGCCTTAGGACTTGAGCCCAGCCCCAAGTGTCTGCATTTCTCCTAACAACCTTTTTAGGTTTTTTTTTTTTTTTTTTTTTTTTTGCTAAGTTGTTATGATGGATGGCACAACTCCTATCCCAGGTCTCTACACACAGCCCCTCACATGTGCCCCAAGACAAGCAGCTGGGTTGTGAGGGGCCTAGCGAGGGAGCATAAGTGTGGAGAGCTCTTGTTTCTCCTCAGTGCACTCTGGGCCCTGGATGCTGTGTGTCCAGAAATGATCCTTCCTGGCCTGCCACTTTTGGAGGATGCTGCTTCTTTCCCTTCCCCCTCTGTTTTGGCTTCACAAGAAAGGAAAATCTAAACTTGGTCCTGGGAGAGCCCAGGTTGAAGACACCAGCAGACCTGCCTTCAGGTCCTGGCTCTGTCACTTTCTTGGCATGTGACCTCTCTGAGTCTATAAATGGGACAGGCTGGCATTGGGAGGTTGGGTGTTATGAGGATTAATGGTGATGGTGTTGGTAAAGCACCCAGCACAACGTCTGCCACAAAGTAAGGGTCCATGAAAGATGGTGGCGCTCACAATTCAGGTGTGAATTACCCTCTGAGATTTCACCTCAGGCCTTTGGCATAATGGTGAGGGAACAAGGCAGCATGGGCCTGAAGATCTGGCCCCTCATGTGCTCTGCCCACTCACCCCAGGGCTTTGGGGGTTAGGCAGGAGCCAGTCCCACTCAGCTTGTGGTCTGGAGCTTCCCGGCCTGCCAGGGTATGTTGGGAATCCCCCCACCAGTTCCTTACTGAGTCACTGGGAACAGGGCCCTGATCTGAGGGCCTGCTCTTCCTTCTCCTTGGCCTGTGAAGACAAAGCAGAAGTGAGAGCAGAGGTGGGCCTTCTGAAAGATTCAACTCAAGGCGTGCAGCATAGTGCTGCCCAGGGCCTCTGCCCTCCTGGCAGTCACCTGGGGAAGGAGTCCCAGTTTGCTTCATAATTCCCACCACGCTCCTTCTGTGTTCCTTGTAGACTTTCATGCTGAGGTTCCTGTCCTGCTTCTGAGTGACCCCCTGTGTCCTCCTAACATAGCCATGGTAATGGCATTTCACAGAGGAACCTGTATGGTTGACCAGGCCTTGACCTACACCACTTCATTTAATTCTGCAAGGCATACTTATCACAATCCCATTTTACAGAGGCAGAAACCAAGTCCCAGAGAGGTAAAGTGATGTGGCAAGCACCACCCAGTTTGTGGCTCTGAGTCCACTGAGCTCCAAGCTTCCTGGGAGCAAGGTCGCGTGCCCCCAGCCCAGTGGACAACACTCAATACTGGAGTCGAGTGATAGTGAGAGAAGAGCAGAGCCTGGATTCACTTCTGGGCCATCCCCTGCTCACCGTGGACTTGGCCTGCTGGAAACCTGAGTTTCCCCATCTGCACAAGGGGATTGATAATTAAAGGACCTGTCTCACAGGCTAGCCAGAATTAAATGAAATAATGCAAGTTAAGTACTGAGCACAGTGTCTGGTGCTTGGCAAGTGCCTGGCAAGTGTTATAACAGGCATTCAGTTAAGTTAATTGAATATTAGAATTGTAATGTTGTAAAAGGCCATTGTCAAGCAGATCTGTGCTCAGCCCTATGCTGGGCTTTGAGGAAGATGTAGAGCTGGCATTAGGCCAGAGAGGATGCCCTTCATCAAGCTCTTACTGTGTTTACCCACCTGATCTCAAGGTAGAAGACAATATTCCTATCTCTTGCTGACAATATTGAGCCTGAGGTCACAAAGCTAATGAATTAGTCATCACATGTTTATTGAGCGCCAGGAGGTACCAGGCACTATTCTAGGTGTGGGACCCACTGCAGAGAATGAGGCCAACAGAGCCCCTGCCCCCGGGAGTGTACCTTCCCATGCAATGCTGCCTTAGCGGAGCGGACAGGTGGGTAGAGAAGCTGCACTGCTCCGTGGGACTGCTCACGTTCCCCAAGCAAGCCAGGCCCTTTCCTATTGCACTTGCACACGCTGAGCCTTCTGCCTGGTGTGTCCTTTTCCCTTTCTCAGCCTGGCTACTTCCTGTCACCCTTCAAACTCCAATTCAAAAGTCAGCTTCCCTTGAAAGCTTTCCCTAAACGCCGCTGCCCTCACCCTAGGGACTTCTTGCAGTCTCCTAGCACCTTTTTCATGCTTCTGTGATAGCATTTCTTCTATGTGCTACTTATTTACCCACTCATCTGCCTCCTCTGCCAGATTGACCTCCTTAAGGACAGGGACGGCATATTATTCATCTTTGTAGATTCAGGGCCTGGAGAGATGTGTGTGGAATATAATAAGAGGTTGATCGTGCTCTGTCCCTGGAGTAGTTAGGAAAAGCTTTGTAGAGATGAGAGGGAGTTCTGAAAGAGGCCTCCCAAGATGGTGGGACCAAATTAGAATGGGGGAGGGAGGGTGGCTCAGGAGAGGCACCTGGACGTAGGACTAGGGAGGAAAGGAGGGATGTGCAGGGGAACAGGAGGGCCTGAGAGCCAGGGCCTGAGCTTTCTGTTGGACAAGGAGGGCAGTAGGGAGTCGTGAGCGAGTCTGGGCAGATGAGGGGCCGTATATAAACAACAAGTCAAGACTAATTTTGGTAAGATCTAGCAATTTGGTAAGGATAGGTGAGGGCCATACATGAGTTAAAGTGGCCCCTGAGTGCCTGGAATGAGATTTTGATCTGAGGACCCAGTCACCAGCAGGGAATTGCACTGCCTGGTAGGGTCTGCAGCTTGAGGAAGGGATGTCTTTTGTTGAGACTAGCCTCCATACCTTTCTGCAGTTGTCAGAGCTGCCCTGGGGGTTTCTGCTGTGGTCATAGCTCTTCGTAGCTGAGTGGGACAGAGGAGGTCGGGTGGATTCCTTGCATTTTGGAGCCAGCAAGGCTGGTGGCCAAAGGAAGCATTTCTTCATTGAGCAGGGTGGAGCTGGGCAGAGGCCCAGGGCACTAAGGCCAGTGAAGGGTGGAGAGAACCTGTTTACCAGTGTGCACTGACCCGGCACTGGAAGGAGCAGAGCCAGGAATTCCTCATGGGAAGGAGAGGCAGGTCCAGAACTAGCCTGCATGGGGAGCGAGGAAGAGTGAAGCAAGCCAGACTCTCACCTAGACAGGGAGCCTGGACACTGCCAGTTTCAAGGCTGCTGCAGACCATCTTCCTTTTCCATCCCAACTCGCAGCATGGCCTCGGGCAGATCACTTACCCTCTGGGCCACAGGCCTCTCAAGCTGTTTGGAGAGGGGATGGCCTCCCTGGGTGATCTTACAGGGCTCCTAGCCCTGACAGCCAGCCATTTGCATGCCACCTCTCCTGCACTCTGGTTTCCCATCATCACTTCTTATGGAACTGGTCTAAAAGCTATTTATACTTTCAGTCATTACCACCTCTTAGGGTAATGAACTCCAGAGGTTGTTACCCAGTGTGCAAAGTAGGTCAGCCTTTTGTTTATCCTCACTTCTCTTTTGAGCTCTGGGCGGGAGAGGGAAGCTCCCTCGCCCTCCTTTGTCCCTGGATCTGTGATTGGCTGTGCCTTCTCTGCACACCCACTTCCCAGTTTTCCACACTTTGGTGAGACTTTCTCTGGTTGCCTCCTCTCCAGGAGACTCTCTGGAGACTCAAATGTGAAAGGCCACTTTCATGTTATTCACTCCAGCCCTTCTCAACACAAAAAATAGTGAAGAAGGAAGGGAATGTGACAGGGATTGAGGCACTGTTACGTGCAGGGCACTTGCTGTGTATCGGCTAGTTTAGTGCTCAAGTGGCAGCCTCCACTTCCAGACTGTCTAACCTTGGGCAGATTACTCAACCACGATGAATCTTAGCGTTCTTGTCTATTAAGTGGAGATAATAAAAGCTCCTTCCTTGGAGAATTGCGTACCTATGTAGTGTTTGGCAGAGCTAGTACATGGCCAGTGCTCGAAACATGTCAGCTTTTACTGCCTCACATCATCTTTACTGCTGCTGTCTGAGGAGGTGGCATTGCCCCCATGCTATGGCCAAGGAACTGGAAGCTCAGAGAGTGGAGCAACCTGCCCTGTTTCACACAGCTGTAAAGTGGTAGAGCTGGGATGAGAAGCCAGGAGTTATAATTTGTCATTGAGCAAATTACGTAATATCTCAGGGCCTCAATTGCTTCATGGGTAAAATGATGATAATCATGCCCGCCCTACGTCAGCGGACTGTGTATGGGGACCAGTCAGATGTGAAAGTGCTAGATAAACTGCAAATGCCAGTTGCCTAACGGCTGCCATTTGCTAGCCAACCCCCCAGGCTGGGCCCTTGTACACATTTATCCCTCATTACAGCCCTATAAAATATGAGGTGTGCATTATGGCCCCACTTAACAATGAAGAAGCTGAGGCTTAGGAGGTCAAGTGAGCTTTTGGAAGCCTCCAGCCTCTGGGTTACAGGAGAAGGCTGGAGAACCGGGAGCATGCAGAGAATGGGGTCAGCAGATTCCCTGCCACCTCGGGCCATGGCATTGCACAGCACAGCTAAGCCTAGCTCAGCTCAGGAGCCTGATAGGATCTGTGATCAGGCACCATCTTTGTCTCTTCTGAGCCTGTCCTGCTCAGGAGATGGGGTGCTGGCAAACAGTAGGTTGCCCAGGCTTACCATCTCCAGCTGGAGTTTTGCTGGCAAACTACGCCCATCAGTGTATTGGTGCCACTGAGCATGCATAGATATGGGCAGGCTGCTCTCTGGGGACAGTCAGGACACTGGAGGAAGTGAGGTTAGACTGTCTCCAGTGGCTTAGGGGCCAGAGATCGAGACACACAGTGGCATCCAGAGGAGGGCCTGATTTCCCAACACCCTTCCCTGGGGAGTTCGAAGCAGCCTATGAGTCACTGAGGCAGAGGGGAAGCCCTGGTACAGCCACTTACTTATTAGCTTCATGACTTTACCCAAGTCATAAAACTTCTCTAATCAGGTCAAGTCTCTCATGGGCCAAATGGAAATAGTAGTTAATCCGTGAGGGCTCCGCGGTTAGAGGGACAAATAAAATTGCTGTAGGCAGAAGTGGCTTGTAGCCCTGAATGCAGTGGCAGATGAAAGTAATGATGTCATGGAGGAAATCAGACAGGCACCTGTTGAGCACCTGTGAGGTGTATGATGGGAGTTGGAGAAAAAGTTCAAGACCTGGTCCAGGGAGTGAGGGGCTTTGCTGAGCACTGTGAGCAAGTTGTAATGAAGTGCTCATTTCAGACTTCATGGCTTGACCCATTCATGAATTGATGCTGAAATCAATTTCAGGGAATTGTGACAGGCATTTAAAGGGAAAAAAATAAAATAACATAAAACTGAACTGAAAATATCAGTGCATTAGTATATGTTAGTGCAACTTGTTTCATAGAACGTACTTGTGTGTGTGTGTATAAACTCAGTGTAAAATGTATTTCCACTGTGGGTCTCAGTTTAAAAAGTGTGAGAAATACTGTTCTAAGCCAGGTCGAAGGTCTTCAGGCTGGAGGAAAATTAATGAGATCTGGGCAGCAGGCAGGCAGGCCATGTGGAGGCAGAGGAGTGTACTTCAAGGGTCAAGAGCAAGGACTTTGGAGTCAGGCAGACCTGGGATTTAGTCCCAGCTCTGCCACTTACAGCCACATGGTCTTATGCAAGCCCTCAACCTTAGTCTTGGATTCTACTGCAAAATGGAGAAAATGATATTATGGTAGGATTATTATGAAATGTACATGTGATCAACACATATAAAATATTGAGAAAAAAATTGGTGAGTAGTAAATGATATACAAATGGTAACTACTGTTGCTAATGTCATTATTGCTGTAGTTGTGGTTTTTAATGTCATCTTGGGCCCTGAAGGGTTACTGTGACTTGGGAGAAGAAAGGGCATTCCAGGTAGGAATGGGTAGATGACAAAGGATAAGCACATGTGTGCGAGGTATGAGAGAAGTCTGAGAATTGTGCGGTCTCTGAAGTGGGGGTTTAGATTAGAGGTAGAAGATGCTAGGAAAATTAACAATAGGATGGCTTCACCTGGAGGTCTTGAGGCCCTATCCCTGGAAGAGTTCTTATAGAGGCTGAGCTACCCCCTGGGCCATTTGGTCCCTTTTCCTGGGTCAGCTTCACTTTTACTAGCAGCTGGCTCATGCCCTCTCTCCCACTGTCAGGAGAAAACTATCAGTACCTCTACGCCATTACACTGTTTGCAGGGACGCCCCTGACCCCAGGTTCATCTCACAGCTCCTCTCTGGGTGTCCTTAGAGGGTCAAATTCACAATGCAGGCTGTCCAAGCATATAAGGAAACTGAGGCTCAGAGAGGGAAGGGGACTTGCCTGTTGTAGAAGGGATTCCCATATCAGACAGCAATTGGATCAGATGCTTTCCACATCCTGACTGACTCAATTGAAGGATACATGGAACCTTCTGATTTTTAAGCAATGAATAGCCTGCAGCTTTTCAGGAGCACATCCTGTGTGCAAGAGTTGTCTGCCTGCAGTTAGAGAGCATGTGGTGCGCTGAGTGCTGGGAACAGCCAGCCCTCAAGTGGCTTCCTTCTCACCATCCCCAGGTAGAGTAAACGCCATGGCTGTTGAAGGAGAAGCCATTCAGATGACCATATTTCCTCAAAATTTTGCAGTTTAAGATTTTAAAAATCAAAATGAATCTTTTTGATTGACATGTACATTTAAAATATTAAAATAGTAAAAGTGGGTTTAGTAGGGTTTTTTTTGTTTGTTTCTGAGAAGATCGTGCCAAATCAATGGTGTAGCTTAAAATCAGTGGTGTCTTAGAATCCAGGAAATATGGTAGTTTGTTTTGTACCCTGTTGAAATTCCGGTTTGAGGTTTGACATTGGGGCTTTGAAACTGCCAGAGCTGTTATCTGGCATCAGTTAAAAGAACTCAACATGTTCCTCTGTGTATCTGCAGTTGGGAGAATGGGTATTTCTGAGGCTCTGCAGTCAGATTTTATCAGCAAAGCCAGACTGAGTGTCAAATTGGCTTGTATTTAATCACATGGGAGTTCTTTAGAAACTGGTAATCTAGGGTGAAAGTCTTGCCCTCTTTGAGCCTCAGTTTCATCATCTGTGCAGTGGGGGGATTGGATCAGCTATTATCCACATCCAGAACTGCCTGTTGACTCAGTGTGAGCACCCTTTCGTTTAGTTAACTCTAAGACTTATACCTTGAGGTGTTGCATAAGTGATACATTGTAAGTGGTGGAAGGCGTCATGGCCTGGGATGTGTGGGCCCTTGGTTTCTGCTCCCTGGGTATTTGGGGGTTGCCTGGAGACACGTGTTCCTAAAGGCCTGTCCCTGCTTTGCTCTTACCAGAAAGAGAAAGGAAGGGAATGGTTTTGTGCCCTAGTTCTGCCTCTAGGTGGTGAGAGCGTCAGCAGTTCAAGGGGGGTGACTTGTCAGTGTCTCGGGAGCCTGTTTTGCCCTTGGCTGTCGTCCCTTCTCAGCTCTTCAGCTCCAAGGCTGCTCTTAGGCCTGAGCAGTTCCCCAGGTAAAGTGCACTGAAGAAGAGGACCTTCCCTTTTGTGTCTTGGGGGCCTCCGCTCTGCCAGGGCCCCTCCTCTCTCTGTTCTTCCAACCAGTAAAAGTCACAGCAGCACATTTCCTTCCGGTAGAGAGAGAAGCAGAGACTCAGGCCTGGGCCAGGCCCCAGCTCCACCAGGTCCTGTTCCTGAAAGCCTCCTCCAAGCTGCCTTGAGTGCCTCTGACCCTGTGCTCCTCTCTGGAAGGTCAGGCAGCGCTGAGTGCAGCTCTTGGTAAGGACCTGACTTCGATTTGAGTCCAGGTTTTTCCACTGAGTTGCTGTTTGACTCTGAGCAAGATACCTTTCCTGAGTATCTTACCTCTCTGAGCCTCTATTTTTCCCTGTTTGTCATTACTATTTTATTCTGTTAATACTGTCAAGTACTTTTTTCCCCCTCAGCCAAGATCAATTAAGACAAGTACTTTTTTAATTTGAAAAAAAAAAAAAACACAGAAAGCACACACACAAAAATGTGAAAGATCCATAATCCACCACTTCAAAATAATATTAAGAAAAGAGTGTATGTGTGCGTGTGTGTGTAGAGAGAGAGATGCACACATACATTTTGTTGTTGTTACCAAAATTGCTCTGTAAGCTAAATTACAAAGCATATGTAGAATGCTTGGCCTACAAATGTTAGTCTCCTCCTTCTCTTTGCCCCTCACAAGTTATGTGAACTTGTGGATTTCCACGGAATCACTCCTTGGAGGAAGACTACTCAGTTGATAACATGCTCTGGCTAAGCCAGGGGTTCCTGCCCTGGCCCACCTCCTGCTGCTTTGGTGCTAGTCTGCCTGCTTGGGGTGGGTCTCTATGCTGAGCTGTTATCTCCACATTTAGTGCCACCAGAACATCAACCCCTTGAGGATCGGGACTTGGTCGTGGTCACAGGAATACATCCCCACAGCTGGCGTAGAGGCCCTCACCATAGAACAAGGCACAGTTTTGACAGCTGCCTAGTCAGTAGATGTACAAATACAAGAGGTGTGTGTTTGATGGGGCTTTGAAGTGTGTGTAGGATTTTGATGGGTGGAAACAGCTTGGGGAGCATTCCAGCAAAGGGACTGGCGTGAGTAAAGGTTGAGAGATGGGAAAGGGCCAGGGTGTAATTGGGGAAACTCTGAGTAACTAGTTTGGCTCCAGTGAGGAGGTGGCATGTTATTTCTGTACTTGTTTGACTAGTTTTTTCGTCCAACTCTGTACCTTGCACATAGGCCCTCCAAAAAGACTTGTTTACCAAGGCTAACCCAGGACAAGAATGCTTTGCTTTGGTGCACAGATGCACTCACTTAGCCTCTGCACCAGAGAGGCACAGTGACCTCTGGCCCCTGGACACATTGGGAGAGCACTTGAACCCACTGTCTCTCTGGCTTGTGTCTTCCAGGGAGGAGGGCAGAGTTCCCTCTCGTCTGCAGTGGGGTGTTCATGAATTACCAGTCCCAGAGGGAATGGCAGGGATGGGGGGTGGGGGGACAGAGGTCTGACCAGGCTAGTGGCTGGGGTGAAAGCCAGGGCCTTTGCTTCTCTTGGCAATTTTGACGGGCCCTGCCCTCTGCTCCACAGGCTGGAGGAAGTCCCCCTGGAGGTGCTGAGGCAGAGGGAGTCCAAGTGGCTGGACATGCTCAACAACTGGGACAAATGGATGGCCAAGAAGCACAAAAAGGTGAGGGGCCTGGTGTTGGACCTTGAGCTGGGAGTTGGCAGCGTGGGGAGGAGGAGGAAGAGGGAGGAACTTCATCTTAGGAAGGCAGGGGCTTCTGCAACTACCAGATGCCTTAGGTGTCCTTTTTCTGCCAATGGGGGACAGAAGCTGGCTGGAGGGCAGGGGGAAGGTTGGGACCTCATAGACGACTTCAGATTCATGCAGAACTTTGTCCTGGATTTCAACTTCAAAGCCGCTTTTAGCCAGTAGCCCTTACAGGTAGCCAGTAGCCCTTACAGGTAGCTTTCCCCTAGCATTCCTGGGAGAAGGCCTTGAATGCTACTTATCCCATCAGGGAGGAGTTTATAATACCAATAACAGCTAACATGTATGGAGCATTTGCAGTGCACTTAGCACTTGTCTTGGATAATTCTTACAACACCCTGGTGTGAGGTTAGTGGTTGTAGTAGCCCTACTGTAGGCTGGCCTGCAGGATCAAGATTTGAACCCACGCAATGTAACTTTAGCACCTGCCCTCTTAACCACCACAGTAAGGGGCCTTCTTCACCCTCTAGATTAATTTGATGACTTCCCTCTTGCCTCCTGGCCAAAGCAAAAAGAAAGAAAAGTAACCTGACAGTTTAGTAACAGTCATACAAAAATGAACACACCCAGTAGTCCTTTTCTAGTCAGGCTCTATCCCCCCAGGAAAACATTCTTGGCCACCACTCTTAAGTGTGTGTGTCAACATCCTTGGCCACCCTCACCAGGATCTAGTTACTTCCTGGCTTAGAGGAAGCCTGTCCAGAGCCTCACAGCCAGGGTCTCCTCTGCACAAGTTCCCAGTCCACAGAGTGAGCCCCATCGTCCACTGTCGTCTGCTGACATACTGGTCTGGTCTGGGCCAGCACAGCTCTAGCAGAAGACTCAAGACCAAAAGTCAGGTCTGGGCTTGGGCCTGGCGCCCGTTCCCTTCCTCCCTTCATGCCCGTGCCTGGCCGTGTATCTTTTGGCAAATCACTTCACCCTCTCAGCCTCGGTTTTTCTGGTCAAGTGGGAGTGATAATCCTGTTTCAAGGTTCCCACAGTGTGATGACTGTAAGTACTTCATAGACTGTAAAGCCCTGTGCCATGGGAGAGGCTCACCCAAGCCAAGGCTCTTTCCTATTGTTCTACATGGACTTTGGGGCACTCATCTTTTGCTTATGAGAAAATCAATCTCTGTCTCTCTCAAAAAATTTTAAGGCAGTTATTCCTCAACTGCCTCCTGCCCGACTCTGGGGTCTGTTTTCTTGCCTCGTCACCCCTCAGGCTCTAACCCTGAGCTGTAGCTCATTCTCCAGCTGTCTCTTGTGGTGACTAGTGGTTGGCAGGGACTATAGCTCTGGCATTCTTGCAAATGGGGATTCCAGAGGGGAGACTTGGGAAGCCTCTATCAGCAGAGCAGCGAGCAGCACTTCCTCTTCCCCTTTGCTTCCTTGGCACTGTGGTTATAGCCCGAGGGCTGCCCTGCCTAGCACAGGCTTCCACAGGAGTGTTTCAGTCCGCACTGCCCAGAGGCCCTAACCCACTGCTCCTTTCCAGACCGAGACAACCACAGGGTGCCCCTCCTCCCACCTCATTTGTGGCCCCACCAGGGCCCTTGCCCTGGGAGCTCTTCCTGCCTGCCTGTGGAGCCTCAGGCTCGCCCTCTGGTCTGGAAGTCATGGTACAGGAAGGACAATACCTGTTAACAGGAAGTGGGCTCAGACCCATACATAATCCTGCTGGGAGAGTGCCTTCCTTCCCCAGCCATGTCCAGGACAGAATTCTGGGCCTGGAGGTAGGCAGGGCTGTGGCTGGAATGCTATCTTCCTGGGTAGAGCCCTGCCCTCCCAGAGTTCAGCAGGCAGGGGTGTGGCCTCACTCAACTTTCAACAGAGACCTCCTCTCCCCAGGCCTTGCCTCAGAGAATGGTAGTCCTTTGTGGTTTCTGGGAGCACCTTGTCATGCTTTATCCTTACTGCTTGCCTAGGGCAGGTGAGCTAGAGATGACTGTCTCTAGCATCTTTATGCTGAGGGGATACTGGAAGCCAGAATGGGAAAGGCTGGTCATGCTCTGGGCTCTCTGTCCCCAGCTCCCCAGCCCTGGGCCTGCAGTTAGGGTGAGGCCTCTCTGGGAACCTTAGTGGACTGAAAGTGTTCCAGGGCTCTCCTGGAAGAGGCCAAGGATGATGGGGAGCTGCGACAGGGGGGCTGCCTCATGCCGAGCTTGGCCCTGGGGGAGCTTAAAGGGCCTGTGACTCTGGGCTGTACTATGTGCCTTTGCCAAGGCCTGACCAAAGTGGCTTCCTTAAGGAGACCCTTGTCCCACAGCAGCAGGAAACTGTTCCCAGAGTCTGAGGCAGTTCCCTTCCCCTCCCTTCCTCTGCCCCCTTTCCAGGCAGTCCCAGAAGCTCTCACTTGGTGCCTGTGACCAGCCAGTGCTGCTCTTCCCCTGTCTGCCTGGCTCCTTCCTGGTTCTTGACTCTCTCTGACCCTTGGAAAGTTTTCTCTTGTTTGCACTGGTCATCAGGAAGGCCAGGGCTTCTGTGCTCCCTCGTCCGAGAGCTGCTAGCGGGACTGTTTGAGGGGGTTTCCAGGTGAGGGGAAGTTAGGTGTAAGCCGAGGCCCTGGGGCTTCTGTGTCAGGCATCCTGCTGGGATGGAGGGGCAGAGAGGAAGCCGTCACTTAGTGAACACAGGCTGTGTGTCAGGCCCCACAGTAAGCATGTTTTTCCCCTCCTAGTAGAATCCTTTCAACCACTCTGCTGAGGAAGAGGTATTATCATTCTGACATGTTGAGAAGTGATTGGCTCAAGGTCAGTGCTGGATTTAAACCCATGTCCAGATGCTCTTCTCATGTTCTGGGTACCCATCTCCTTTATCCCAGTGCAGGGTCTGAGGGAGTGTCGCTGGCCACTGTCCCATGCTCCACCATTCCATAGGAGTAGTGCATCTGCATTTGCCCCCACCCTCCTTGATGGGCAGGACAGCTGCCTTCAGAGCCTCATTCTGGTCCCAATCCCAGGGGGATCCTCCCTCCCTCATCTATCTCTGAGAGGCCAGTGGAGTGGAAAGTGGGTGGGTCTGGATCCCTCAAGCCTGTATGGTGCAGCTAGGAGGTATTCGGGTCTCTGATTGTGTGACTTTAATTTTTCTCACTCTATGCCTTGGTTTCCCCATTTGTAAAAAACATAATAGTTTTTCAGACTGGGTTTTGGCAATAGATAACTTCTGATAAAAACAGCTAGTCTGAATTAAGCACTAGCTCTGGGTCATGAGCTACCTCAAATACTTCCTTTCTCGCTTCTCCCGTTCTGTGAGTGGTGGGGAAGACCCGGGCCATTTTAGCAAGGGCTGGGATTAGGATTCACACCCGGGCCAGTTGCCTCTGCCCCAGGCTCATGATGCTGTAGCTCAGGGTCAAGGAGAGGAGAAGAGAAGGGATTTTTGACCAAAACAAAGAGGGAGCCCTTCGAGCAGATCCCATCTTCCTTCTGAGTTCTGCTGTGATTTCTCCCCCCTACACTGGTTGTGTCCTGCCACATGGCTGCTTAAAACAACACCCCCATGAAAGTGTCTGAGCCATGCCTCACAGAGTGCAGTTCCTTCCCTGGTGACGAATCATGGGGCTTGCCCAAGTTGTATGGCTTAATTTTGATTCAGAAAATAGTTTAGGGGCTCCAGAATTCTGTGGTAGATCTCAGGAATGCCTGTGTTGTCACTGGACCAGGGGCTGTGCGACTCTGCCATCACCTGGTGGCAGCATGTCTAACTGTAGTCACCTCCTCCCCCCACTAAAGGATCTGCATTATAGCAACAGTAGGAAAGTCCTCTCTTCTCCCTGTTTCTGCTCTTGCTGATACGTGCGCTGAGGGCCTGCCACGCACTGGCAGAGGGGCTGGGCTGGGAAGCTGCCTGGGCGGATGCACGGGCACAGCCGTCCTTTTGACTTTCAGATCCGTCTCCGGTGCCAGAAGGGCATCCCACCTTCTCTGCGGGGCCGTGCTTGGCAGTACCTGTCAGGAGGCAAGGTCAAGTTACAGCAGAACCCTGGAAAGTTTGACGTGAGTTTCCCTTCCTTCACCCTGCCCTTCCTTCCGCATCTCTTGGCATCCTCCCCATAGCCACTATCCCCCATGTGCTCACCTGGACCTTAGCAGGATGAGCTGTCAATGGCTCCTCCAGTCACATGCCTGACTGCCTGGCCCCCTGCAGGCCAGACTGGCCCAGTCCTGGGTACCTGTGACTCCTGGAGGCTCTGCTCATTTGAGGCTGCAGCCCTGAGCAGCCCTCAATGGGATGGACAAACTTGCTGCTCCCATTCCAGCTCTTTCTCTTGGTAACCACTCATGTTTTGCTTATGCTCAGCGGGCTTTTGGTCATCAGGAGAGGACACTCAGACCACTTCTCTGACTGAAGTCAGGGAAGCCCCTTTGGGAACTGGCCTAATGAGACCACAGGCCCCTCAACCCTTCCTGGCCTCCCATCCTCTGCTCTTTCTCCTTCCTCATCCAAACCTGGCCAGACACAGTCCACCTGTGTGGCTGGTGAGATCATCAGCCCTGGGGGTGACAGAGCCAAATCAGTATCTGCAGGGGTTAAAATCAGTCAGTGGCCAGAGAGGGTGCCCTCTGTAGTCATGTCTCTCTCTGCCCCCACCTCCCTCCTGCTGCCCCTGCCCCATGGCTGGCCAGAGTGAAATATCTCTCTGATCACTGAGCTGGCCAGCTCCTCCAGCCTGCTCCCCTAGGGAACTACAGGGAGGCGCTTGGCTTCCCTGGGGTTGCCCTAATTTATCTGCCAGACCTGGCCCCAGGCATCAGGGCTTCTCCTAGGCCCTTGGGACTGGTAGCAGGCAGTGTGACAGCTGCCAGCCACCAGCTCTTTGTTGACCTGCCTCAGGCTTCAGACACTCCTGTTCTGCTAAACACATTCTCTGAGAAGGGTGGGCAGGGCAGGGTCAAGCAGCCTAGAGTTTCTGCTTTTGACCTGGAGAGGGTGAGAGCTGTTTGCCGGTAGCACTTGGCCCTGGGGGTCGGGCTCAGGAGCTGGTGGAGTGTTGGCTGAGGTAGCTCTGAATCAGGGGGATTGGATTATCCCCCAGGACACCAATACCAGGCCCCACTAGAGCACCTCTTGACTCCAGAGTCTTCCTTCCGGTGGCTACATCTCCTCCATTTTAAGGGGCTGCATCCTGGGCAGACCTGGGCAGACAAGCCCATAGCCTGTGTCAGGCTGCCAGAGCCAGGCGTGAGAACTGAGAGCGTGGGCAGCCTGGCAGCCTCCTGGTCGTTTAGTTCCACAGGTGTGAACATGTTCACAGTGAGCACAGCAGCGTGCAGAGCTGTGTGCCTGTGTGGGCACAGTGCTGTGTCCAGCGAAGAATAGGCCACCTCTGCGGGGTCTGGAAGGTTGCTTGTGTGAGGAGGTAGATTTGCTGAGAAAGGTCTTCTCAGTGCACTGAGGCTGAGTGACAGGGTCCTGCAGCAGTCCTGGGGGCTGGAAGAGTGGTTTGTGAGCACCCCCGGAAGGACTTCGTCTGTAGGTGACCCAGAGGACGCATGAGAAGCTGCTTTGGGTGCATGCGCCAAGGCAGGGTACAGTAAGAGGACTGTGGTGGCAGCACATACCCGTTCCTGTGTTCCCTCCCCCTGTCGGGGCCCTCCATTCAACACGCAGTCCAGGTGGCCAACCCCAACTGCAGCAGTCGGGGCAGGTTCTGTAGGCCCTGCCAGCTCCACATTCTCTTGGACTTGCTATTTCTTCCTCCTCCTTGAGCAGGCAGGACCTTCCTGTCCTTTTTCACCTGGTTTTCTTCTCTGGCTTCACCTCATGATGGCACCAGCACTCTCAGGCTGGCAGAGGCCGCAGGCCCACTGACTGTAGTACCTGCTCGCCTGCCAGCACCCTTTCTCCCGACAGCTACGCCTTTTCCTTTCTCACCAACCCAGGTGTAGCTGAGCACCCTGAGCTGCCAAGGTACCAGACGAACACATCCTAGGAACTGACTTTTGGGGTTCTCAGACCCTACTTCATGGGAACCACCAGGAGAATTTGTGGGGCCCTTTTTGACAAAAGCGAACCTGCACTGTGCTCAGATAGTATCCAGGAGCGCACAGGACACACACAGGTCCCTGTCTTGAGGGTGCTTACGCACCCCCTCTGCTGTGCGCCCATTCCAGGGCACTCTGTGGAGGCCCCAGCCACTCCCTGCATCCTCCAGCCTTGAACACCGTCAGCTTTTCCCCTCAGTACACTCTCTAGTCAAGCTCCTGGCACGCTGGGTTCCTTAGCTTAATGCTGGGACACTCGTGCTGAGGGGCACAGAGGGGAAGGAGCTTGTGTGAAGTCACCTGCTGGCCAGGACCAGGGCCAGGGTCTGCACCCACTTGGTGTGTTTGCTGAGGACCTGGCCTCCCTCCCATGGGCCTTGCCTTTGCTGCCCCTGCCCTGCAGGCAATTTGTACTTGCTCTGTATCCCTGCTCAGCCCTCTGGGTTTCCTTCCTAGTTATTTTTTCTTTCGTTTTTTAAAATTGAGATATGAATTTATATAGAGTAAGATGCTCAGATGTTGAGTGTGCAGTTCAATGAGTGTCGACGAATAATACACTTCCATGGAACCAGCATTCAAATTTAGAGGACATTTCAAATGACGGAGAAACAATTTTTCTTTTTGTAACAGTTTCATTGTTTTTATAAAGGTACACATGCTAAACTGTTGACCGAAGTTCAAAGAAAAGAGTAAAACTTATGTTGAAACCCAGCACCCAGACAAGCATCTGAGGTTAATGTTTTGACAGATGCCATGTCTTTCTAGACAGCGCCCCGTGCCAGTCACTCACACACACCCCTCCCTGATAGGTGAGGCAACCTGCAGAGGGAAGTGGGTAGCAGGGGAGCTGGGATTGATAGCTCTGAGTCGGACCTGGCTTCAGTCCCATCTCTACCATTTTTCCTGCCATGAGGCCTTGGGCAAGTGACTTTAGTTGACACTCAGTTTTTTGTTGTTGTTGTTTTTGCATTATGGTCTGAATGCTCAGTTTTCTCATCTCTGAATCGGGTGTTGTGATAGGACCTGCCTTAGGGGGTTGAGGAGAGGAGTCAGTGAGGCCCACGGGTGCTCCATACTCAGTTCGGCATGTGGCTCAGAGAGGTATTAACAGATAGTAGTTATTGCTTTGACAAGGAGCCTTCCATCTTAAGGATGTGACATAATGTGAGTCCTAAAGGAAGTGCCTAGAGGTTCTTTTAACCACGGCTAAGGTGGACACTCTTGCCCACATGGATCTTCCTAGAGCTAGGATCCCCCCTCAGGGTATCCAGGGCCCTTCCCTCCTTGCCCTGTTGTCCCTGCCTGGGCATCCTTATCTGGGCTTCCCTACCTGTCCTCAGAAAGGGCCAGTCCATGATAGGACTGGGTGGGCATGGCCCCTGGTGCACGGCTCCTCCAATACCTGGGATGGCGGTGTTCTATCAGGAGTGCCTCCCTCCATCCTCCACAGCCCCTAATGTGTGCCTTTGCCCTTGCTTCCAGGAGCTGGACATGTCCCCTGGGGACCCCAAGTGGCTGGATGTGATTGAGCGTGACCTGCACCGGCAGTTTCCTTTCCACGAGATGTTTGTGTCCCGGGGGGGTCACGGGTGAGCAGGCTGGGCCTTGTGGGCTGGGAAGTGACTCTAGGCCCAGTTTCTCAGGGGGCAGAGGAGGTACAAGTTTGGGGACATCTCGGAGGTCCAGAGCTGAGTGCCCCAAACTGCACTGTCAGCATCCCCCCTTTTTGGTTTGAGTCTGAGGGGTGCCCTTGGCATCTCCTCTTACCTCTGGGGCAGCTTTTATCGACTCCCCAGAGTACTAAAGCTTTCTCAGCCTGGCCCTCTTCTGAAAACAGGTTTCACTGAGGAGAAAAAGGGTTAGGGGAAGTTGGGTGGGTGGAGGGTATGCAGGAGGAGTGAGATGGGACAGCCAAGGGGACTAAGACAGATACCTGGGACACAGCTGTTCTGGCCAAGGGGCCACAGCTGCCATGTGAGGGGCCCCCACTTTTAGCCCCCGACACATCCTCACCCTGTGCTGCATCCTGCCTTGGCCCTGCTTCCTCTTTGAGCCCTTGCCCTCACCTGTCATGGGGAGCCCCCCCTCACGTCCCTCCTCCGGTCACGTGGGTGTCCATATGCTGCAGTGGGAGACAGACTCCTTGATGACAACAGCAGGTCACCTCCCCTCTCCAGGGAAGTGCAGATTCTGAGGCAGGTCTGATCCAGTGGGACAGAGGGGAGAGCAGTGGGTAGCAGAGTCACACCTGTCATTGCTGCCCTGCCTGGCCTCTCCACAGCCAGCAGGACCTGTTCCGTGTGCTGAAGGCCTATACGCTGTACCGACCTGAGGAGGGCTACTGCCAGGCCCAGGCGCCCATTGCTGCCGTCCTGCTCATGCACATGCCCGCTGAGGTACCACCACGCCCTGGGAGGGTAGAGGGGCTAGTAGGGAACCCCCAGTGGCAAGGCCTCACGTCTCTCTTGCCCACAGCAAGCCTTCTGGTGCCTGGTACAGATCTGTGAGAAGTACCTTCCTGGCTACTACAGCGAGAAACTGGTGAGCACTCGCCTGGCCTGGGACCTGCTCCCGGCTAGGTCCACACCCTCTGTGGCCCCTCCAGGCCTTTCTCTCCACAGCAGCTCCTGCCCAGGGCCTTGTGTTGCCCACAGGCTGAGTCCCGAGGCCTTTCAGGTCAGGGCTCTTGGGCTCAGCCATCATCAGTCCCACACTCACCTCTGTCTCTGCATCCTGCCACTCTGGCCACTTGGTGGGACTGAAGTTCCTCCAGGGCACCAAGTTCCTCCCTGCCTTGGCCTTGGCCCAGGCTCAAACCTCTGCCTGGAAGCTCCGTTCCTGTGCTGTCCTGTGAAAACTCCTTTGCCTCAGCTTTCAGCCCTAAAGGAGCTTCCTTGACCCTGACAGGCACATGCTCCAACACATGCTCAAGAATGTTCCTGTTCCTGCTTTGTCCTGGGCACTCAGTTCCCTCCCCTTTCCCCTATTCTCTTTGTGCTCATGTGCCCCTTCTCACTGTGAGCTCCACGAAGGGGACAGTTGTCTGCTTTGTTCATTGTTGTATCCCAGCACCCCTTATCTGGCACCCTACAGGCAGTAGCTGCCCGAGAAATGAACGAATGCCTGCCTGATGCTGGGTGCCGGGGTGTAGTCCCTGCCCTGGCTCTTGCAGGCCACGGTCATGGCCCCGTGGCCTCCATGTCCCCCTAGGAGGCGATCCAGCTGGATGGGGAGATCCTATTCTCGCTACTGCAGAAGGTGTCACCGGTGGCCCACAAGCACCTCAGCCGGCAGAAGATCGACCCGCTGCTCTACATGACAGAGTGGTTCATGTGCGCCTTCGCACGCACCTTGCCCTGGAGCTCCGTGCTGCGCGTCTGGGATATGTTCTTCTGTGAAGGTACCAGGCAGGACTGGAGGGAGTGGCCCCGCCCCCAGCCAGCCCACAGGCAGCCTCTCTTTCCAGAGAAAGCCCCTAAAGGCCCCCTGCATTCACCCCCACCCCCCGCAGGAGTCAAGATCATCTTCCGGGTGGGACTGGTGCTGCTGAAGCACGCGCTGGGCTCCCCCGAGAAGGTCAAAGCCTGCCAGGGCCAGTACGAGACGATCGAGCGACTGCGGAGCCTCAGCCCCAAGATCATGCAGGAGGCCTTCCTGGTCCAGGAGGTACGGCCCACACCTGGCCTTCGCCAGAAGGGAGGGGGAGATGTGGGAGTCCTTTGGAGGAAAGCCTGGTAATCCTCTGCCCCTGGGTCACCTGTGCCAGGCCCACTGCTCAGCAGCCCAGGAGGGCGTGGGCGGACCTCATCCTCCTGTCCGGGTGAGGAGTGTGGAGCACAGGGAGGCCTAGCTTTGCAGGGCTTGCCTTATCTGAGCCACTCGGGAAGGAAGAGGAGTGGTGACCTGTCACCCTCTCCCTCACTGGTACCACATTCCCAGCTTTGGCTCTATTATTCCTTTTTTTCTGTCTTTATGGCTACTTGTCTCTTAGGGGCTATAATGAGGTGACACATGCACGGCCAGCTTCTCTGGGTTGAGGCGGGGGCCAGGCTGGGAGCAGGGCTGATGCCGGTATGTGGGGCAGAAGTAGAAGAGCAATGGCCCGTTTTACACCTGCTTCTCCCAACAGCTGCTGAGGGCTGTGGCAGCACCCTCATTTCACACATGAGGAAATGGAGGCTCACAGAGGCAGGATCACAAAGCAGCCTCCCCCAGAGTCACCCAGCCAGAAGGTGGCAGAGCTGGAATTTGAGCCCAGGCAGTCAGGCTGCCCTGGACAGTGGTGGGGACAGGTTGGCAGAGAGCAGGTTTTGCCCTGCCTGAGCCTTACCTCCTGCCTCACACTGGGGCAGGTGGACTCAGGAGTTGTAGGCAGCCTTCTCCTCAGAGGCAGAGGGTCTCAGGTGTCTGGCTCACCTGGCATTCAGCTCTGGGACTTGTGACCACGGCTTGGGACTAGACCCCCGTCCTTCCTGGGGTCAGCCTTTAGTGGTCAGGGCTGGGGCCTGCTGAGGGAGAGGGGAGGCCCCGGCTGGGAAGCAGAAGGGGAAGGTCCTTCTTTCTGGTGCCCACCTGCTTGTCACTGCCCCTGCAGGTGGTGGAGTTGCCCGTGACAGAGCGCCAGATTGAGCGTGAGCACCTCATCCAGCTGCGGCGCTGGCAGGAGACCCGAGGTGAGCTGCAGTGCTGCTCCCCACCCAGGCTGCATGGCGCCAAGGCCATCCTGGATGCAGAACCTGGCCCCCGACCTGCCCTGCAGCCTTCACTGTCCATCCGCCTGCCCCCAGACGCCCCCCTCCCCAGCTCCAAAGCCAAGCCCAAGCCACCCAAGCAGGTCCAGAAGGAGCAGCAGAAGCGGACGAAGGCGAGTGGGCAGCTGGATAAGACCCCAGCCCCAAATCAAGCCATGGTGGTGGCTGCTTCAGGAGACGCATGTCCCCCACAGGATGTGTCCCCAAAGGACCCAGAACCCCAGGACCCAGCACCCCAGGACCCAGCCCCTCAAGACTTGGCTCTCCAGGACTCAGCCCACCACCACTCCCAGGAGAGCCTGACGTCCCAAGAGAGTGAGGACACCTACTTGTAACCCTGGCAGCTCAGGCCTCTGGGATGGGGTCTTCACACACCTACATGATACATGGACTGACACTCCAGGCCCACCCTCTGAGGGCCCAACCACCTGGCTGCTGAGCTGGGAGAGTCTGGCTGGCCCAGCACAGATTCTGCCTGAGCCTCCTTATTTATTTTCTCTAGAGTGGAGCTCAGGCTGGCCCAGCCAGGGCAGGCAGAAGCTAGGGCCAAGAGGGTGAGACCTCACTAAACCCCCTCCTCCTAGGGGGATGGTCCCCGGGGATAGGGCGCTGGCGTGAGGGGAGAGGGTGGGGTTTTCTTTGTGTAAAATAGAAACATGGTTTTGTACAGAAATAAACAGGATTGTGTAGACCTGGTGTGCAGCTAGGGACTGGGCAGGGGGTGCCGCCCTGTTGCTCAGCATCTCTTCTCCATGCCCTACAGAGGCCCCCTTCCTGGGCCCCAGCCCAGCACCACAGCCTGAGAAGTACCTGTGCCAGGGGACATGCCATGTCCAGGGCCAGCCCCTGTTCTTAGCCCCCAGTTTTACTCACCCCATCCCTGCTGCCCCATGTCCACCTTCTACCAGGGATGAGGGACACCAGGGCTGGAGCCCAGTGCTGGGGCACGGCAGGGCATGCTCCCCAGGTCTTGGTCCCCACCCATCACTGAGAGGGAGGAGGCTCCTTAAGGAAGATATTTTAGGGTCTTGCTCCTCCAAGGCCTGGGCTGGATGCCACTCCAGGCCCCAGTAAGCTTCTGAGCACTGGTTCTGGGCTGGGGGCTGGGGGCTGGGGGCTGGCAGCAGGGGTGGAGCACCATGCACATCTTCACATCCTCAGCCCAGGCCTCCGTCAGAGGCAGAGCAGTGAGGGGAGAAGTCTGAGTCCTTGAAAAAATGCTGCCTTCCATTTACTGAGCACTTAACCATGCACCAGGCTGGACTGGTTGTGTCATATGGCTGATCAGGTAGGTTCTGTTATTATCTCATTTTACAGACAAGGAAATAGGAGCTGAGTGAGAAAGAACCTCCCCCCATAGAGGAACGCCGAGTCAGATTTGTACCCGGTGCCCTCACTCAGCTCCCTCTCCTGGCCTGGGTTCCAGGTGATCTGACTGCGGTTGAGGGCCCCGGCAGGCAAGCCTGCGATCACAACCTGATGACTGGTGAGGGCGAGGACAGGGTGTCTCTGGGAAAGGCCCCCCTTCTGCTGAGGAAGCAGCTTTTCCAGTCAAACAATAGCGGCTGTTCTTGGCAGACATCGAGCTGGGCCAGGCCATAGGGGAAGGGGCGGGGGAGGGAGGAGCTGGGAGCTGGGAGCTTTCAGGCATTGCCTTGGCCTGGAACATCCTGTCCTGGTACAGCTGGGGATACCGAGGCCTAGGGAAGTGAAGGGTCAAAAGAGACCATCAGGGCCAGGCGCGGTGGCTCACGCCTATAATCCTAGCACTCTGGGAGGCCGAGGTGGGAGAATCACTCAAGGTCAGGAGTTTGAAACCAGCCTGAGCAAGAGTGAGACCCTGTCTCTACTAAAAACAGAAAGAAATTAATTGGACAACTAAAAATATAGAGAAAAAATTAGCCGGGCATGGTGTTGCATGCCTGTAGTCCCAGCTACTCGGGAGGCTGAGGCAGAAGGATTGCCTGAGCCCAGAAGTTTGAGGTTGCTGTGAGCTAGGCTGACGCCAAGGCACTCTAGCCAGGGCAAAAAGAGTGAGACTCTGTCTCAAAAAAAAAAAAAAAAAAAAAAGACCATCAGGGCAGGCCACCCCACTTCTGCCCCATACCGCTCACCCTTGTGATACCCTACCCCATCGGTACTTGCCATTGACAAGATGGGCTTAGCCTTTGAGAAACTCTCCTCCTTCCCCTAGTCCTCCAGGGGCAGGCCAGGATGTGGTGGCTGTACAGCGTTCCACAGGAATGTGCTGAGACTGAGAGTCCAGGGAGGAGGCTTAGCTTGTTTTTAATCTGCCTATGGTGGAGGATCCAGAGCAGGCAGATGGCCTGCTCAGGCCTGCTGGGTCCCAACCAGGCCTGAGGCCTGCTTTAATCTACCTGGTGCAAAGCCTCAGCTCTGAGGCCTCAGGGTGCTCGAGCCAGACAAGGGACCCCTGGAGCATGGCCGGCCCTACCATGGAACCAACTTGGGCATGCTGATGCCTGCTCAGCTTTGGGGTTGTCTCAGACCTGCAGAGGCCCCATAAGATTTGGGGTGTCTGTCAGTGCTGGGGGCCTCCCTGGGCCTGAAGCAGATTTAGATGTGCTCAGGCCTGTTGGGTTGTGTTAATGGCTGCAGGCTTTGGGGAGACGTTGGCAGGGCTCCCGTCCTAAGGTCTGAGTATCTAGTAAGCCTCACCTGTATGGTCTGACCCCCAAAGTCTGTGCCCTGGACATTCCTGCCTCAAGTACTGCTAGGCTTGGTTTGTATTGTGGGACCTCAAGCCCTCAGGCCTGGGCCACCTTCAGTCCCCTATCCCAAAGTATGTTGCTTTTGCGGAGGTGGCTAGTACTCTATCTCTGTGCCCCTGGTGGGGAGCCTTCTACTCTGAGAGTTGCGTGAGAGGAACGCGTGGGGCACCAGGCCAGGTTTCATCTTGTCAGCCCACTCACAAAGCGGGGGAGGGGTATGCATCAATACCAATTCTGGGTTGTCGGCCCTGCCACCTGCGGAGCCGTGAGAGGAAAGAGAAAGGTGCCACTGTTGGAAGAGAATCAGGTTCGACTGAGCTGTACAGCAGACCTCTGCCCCTCCACGCTCCAGGGGCTTGGGGGCAGCGTTCGAGTCCCAGCTGAGCTCCGGTTCGTTTCATCTGAGTCTCAGTGACTTTAGTCATAAAACCCACGTGTGGTCCTGAAGAACAGAAGTGACCCCCAGCTTCCGGGATGCTCCCACCCCAGCGCTGCAGGCGTCCTGCGGAAAGGGCGGAGCCCAGGGAGGGGGCGCCTCGGGGGCGGGGCCTGGAGGCCGCGGAGGGGGTGGGGCCAGGCAGTGATTCGGCAGCCAGTGCTAAAGGGGCGGAGCCATCCGGGGCGGGCTCTGCGGGCTGGAAAGCGAGGTGAGGGCCTGGTGTTGGAAGGGGTGTGGCCATCCCATAGGCCTCGCCTCACGCGAGGCGTGGCTGTCGAGGAGCGGGTCGCCGCGCTGGGCTGGGCGTGTCCGCCATGTAGCAGGCGGCGTGGACGCCGCCGCTCAGCGGCTCCTTTAAGTTCTCGGCGCCACCCCCGCCGCCCCGCCTCCCGCGCGGCCTGGGTCTAGTTTGCGGCAGGGTCGGGTCCGCGCGAGCTGCGATGGAGCTGCACATCTTAGAGCACCGGGTGCGGGTGCTGAGCCTCGCCCGCCCCGGTCTCTGGCTCTACACCCACCCGCTCATCAAGCTGCTCTTCCTGCCCCACCGCAGCCGGTGCGCGCCCGGGTTCGAGGGCGCTAATGGGGGTTGGGGGATCTGCTGTCGCTCCGGGCTAGGGTCGGAGGATTAGGACCGCCGCAGAGCAGGCGGGCTGGAGCGGGCGGGGAGGGCTCTGCCCCTCCGGCCGCCATCCGGCCTGGGCCTACCCTCCCTGGGACCGCCGCCTATCCGGCCCCTTCCCAGGGCCAAAGCACAAACAGCTTGGGGTGAGCAATGCTTAGCTCTGAGTGGTGTCAAATGGGGGCATTGCTACCTGGCCACCGCGGAGACCTCCTTCCGAGACTCCTCCCTTCAGGTCAGAGACGCTGAACTAAGGGGCCCAAGGTCCAACGCCCCTGGGGCTGTTGCCGCGGTGTGAGCCTCTCCTCCCTCCAGAAATGGATGGCGGAGAGCTCCTGGGGAGGTCGCGGGGCGGAAAATAGCTCCGAGGGATAGGGCCCACGCCCCATTGCCCTGGGAAGAAAGTTGAGGCTTGAGGGGGCGAGAAGGCGCCCGGCGGGGGTCTCTCAGGGACATTTCTCAGCGATGTCCACTGCCGCTACCCCCTAGTTCTCCGCCCAAGCTGAAGATGCTCCCCACCCCCAACCAGGTGCAAGTTCTTCAGCCTGACGGAGACCCCTGAGGATTACACGCTCATGGTGGACGAGGCGGGCTTTAAAGGTGGGGGCTGGTCTGGGAAGGGGGAGCACGGGAAGGGCTTGTCTTGCTCCCCTCTGCAGGATTCTCACCATGTGTTGGGATCCGCCCCAGGAGCTCAGGCCTTAAAAGCATATGGATCAGGGTTCAAATGCTACTCCACCGCTCACTGGCTGTGTGCCCTTCCCCACGCTCAGCTGTTTCCTCTTATGTAAAATGGGTATAGTTATGGTTCTGATATAATAGGGTCCCATGAGGGCTTTATAAACTTAAAACCCATGGGGGGCCGTGTATGAGGGGCACTTAGCAGTCTCAGGCTAGCAGCGGGGCTGCAGTTATGGTTCCCTGTGGCTGTTACAACCTCCTGGACATTATTTCCTCCCCGACTTATCTCCTTGGTTTGGGTCCCCTCCTCCTCTGCTGTCTGGGAACTCTCGGAGGTGAGGGTTGAAAAGGAATGCAGGACAGGCAGCCATCGCAGGGCAGGGTCCTGGAGGCCTCCTAGCTGTGCTTGGGTGAACAGCAGCCACCCAGGACCTGGCCCCTGCTCAGGGCTGGACACCAGCCTGGTCCCTCCCTGGGCCCTGGAGCAGACGTCTGGCTTCTAGCCCTGGCCAGTCCTCACAGGCCTGGAGTCTCAGGCCAGCCAACAGAGCTTGGTCTCTCCCCACTACTCCACTTCAGGCCTTAGTTTCCCTGTTTGTACTGCAGGGAAGTCTGAGTCTGCACAAGGGGAGGGGGAATACTCAGCCAACCCCACTGCTGGTGCCCCCTGGTGGTGCCACGTGGTGTAGACCCTCTGCCAACCCACAGAATATACCATCATGAGGTAGATATTGTCATCCCATTTTATAGATGAGGAAACTGAGACTCAAATCACTTGCCTCAGGTCACATGGCAAGTAAATAGCGAAGCTGGGATTTGAACCCAGGTCTGTCTGAATCTGGAGCTCTGATCTTAAATGGGAAGTTTCAATCCCCAGAAGGCTGGCACTCGAAGCACTTCTCAGTCTTTGCATATGTACAGACTTCAGGAGCAGAAATGGGGGGAGATAGCTCCGGTCTTCAGACCTGCCCTTACCTTGATAGAGCCCTCCAAGGCACAGACAGGGAAACTGAGACTTAGAGAGGGGCAGGGGCCAGCCCTGCAGGCCCTGACTAGGCATGTGCACCCTGCCCACAGAGCTACCTCCATCCGAGTTCCTGCAAGTGGCTGAGGCCACATGGCTGGTGCTGAACGTGTCATCTCACAGTGGTGCAGCGGTACAGGCTGCTGGAGTCACCAAGATTGCCCGCTCGGTCATCGCACCTCTGGCTCTGCACCACGTGTCTGTGCTGATGCTGTCCACTTACCAGACGGACTTCATCCTGGTAAGTTTCCCACCGGTGCAGGGCAGGGTAAGTGTGGGTGCCTGGGGACCCACGTGATGTTTCATCTGCCTGTGGCCCAGGTGCGGGAGCAGGACCTGCCCGTGGTGATCCACACGCTGGCCCAGGAATTCGACATTTACCGTGAGGTGGGCGGGGAGCCTGTGCCTGTGGCCAGGGATGATTCCAGCAACGGCTTTTCCCGAGCCCAGCATGGTGAGGGCCGCCCCCTGACACCCAAACTTGGGCAGGGCATCCTCTTCCCACCGGGGCCGTCCCTTATGCGGGTGGGTCTGTGGATGTGGGGAGACTATCTCATGAGATGGGCCCCAAGGGCCTGCTCCTGGAGAGCATGACCCATCCCTTCCCGAGTGACCACCAGGGGGCACCCCAGCCCACGAATGCCCTGGTCCCTCCTGAGCAGGGCCCAGCCCCACGGTGCATCCCATCCAGAGCCCACAGAACCGCTTCTGTGTCCTCACTTTGGACCCTGAGACACTGCCAGCCATCGCCACCACCCTCATTGATGTCCTTTTCTACTCGCACAGGTGGGTTTTGTTTGCATTTTGTCTCTGTCCTCACACGACTGTTTGCTATACTGTGTCCCACCACCTTCCGGTCTGTGCCTTGTCCTATGTCTTGGGGTTCTTGACAGCCCATCATGCTCACTTGCCCTTCTCTGACCTTCGGGGAAGGTCCCAACCCCAAAGCTGGAGCTCTCTCCTCCGGTACTGGCAGAGCCACCCCTGAGCTGTGCCCTGGTCCCGCCCTCTGCCCCAGGGTCCTTTGTCTTTGGCACAGGCAGGGTTCATCATCCTCCCTCCTTCCTGCCCACACCTTCCAGAGGGCTGGGCCCTTGCACAGGGGAGCAGAGACAAGAGGGCCTGCCCAGGCCATCCATGCCAGCCCCTTCCCAGGGGTCTGGAGGCTGAGTGGGAGGAGGTGGAGTGGGCTGGGTGCCCGGCAGAGCCCTTGAACCTCCCATCCCTCCCCAGCGCCCCCAGGGAGGCAGCCTCTGGCAGTCCTGAACCCAGCTCCATTCCATTCTTTGCCTTCTCTCTCATCGAGGGCTATATCTCTATTGTCATGGATGCCGAGACGCAGAAAAAGTATGTGATCCCTTATCCCCCGGGCCACAGACCCTAAGCAGCCCTGGGGAGGGGGGCATGGTTAGACCCTGAGGTCAGTTGGCAGACCTGCCCAGGGGCTTATGGTATGGCAGGGGCAGATGGGGTGCCCTGCCCACCAGCCACCTGCCTCCCCAGGTTCCCCAGCAACCTCCTGCTGACCAGCTCATCGGGGGAGCTGTGGAGGATGGTGCGCATTGGCGGACAGCCCCTGGGCTTTGGTGAGGGCCGCTCCCTCGGTTGGGGGTTCGGGAGGGCCTCTCAGCGACTGGGGTGAGCCACATGTACCCCTCCTTCACACTCAGATGAATGTGGGATCGTGGCCCAGATCGCAGGCCCCCTGGCTGCTGCCGACATCTCTGCCTACTACATCAGCACCTTCAACTTCGACCACGCCCTGGTGAGCACGGCAGGCCAGGATGGGTGGGGGGCTCATGCAGGGACAGTGAGGCCCACGAGTGTGGGTGGGCAGGAGGGGGTCTCAGCTAGGCCAGGAAGTTGGGGTAGCCCTGGCCTACTTTAGCCCTGACTGTTCCCTCCCACTTACGTGCCCACAGGTACCCGAGGACGGTATTGGCAGTGTCATCGAGGTCCTCCAGCGACGGCAGGAGGGCCTGGCCTCCTGAGGCCTGTGGGCAGCAGAGCAGCCTCCCTGCTGTCTCCTTGTCTCCAGGTTTCCAGAGACGTTTTTTTCCTGAGACACGGTCTCACTCTGCGGCCCAGGCTAGAGTGCAGTGGCATCATCATAGCTCACTGCAACCTCCAACTCCTGGGCTCGAGTGATCTTTGTGCCTCAGCCTCCTGAGTAGCTGGGACTGCAGGTGTGCACCACCATGCCCGGCTAATTTTTTTTTTTTTTTTTTTTTGGTAGAGACAAGGTCTCGCTGTATTGTGTAGGCTGGCAGAGACTTCTCTAAGCTATTTCCTTAAGCTCTGGGATGAGGCCCCCATTCCTGCCTGGGACCCCTCAGCCCACTTTCTGTATGTAAGCTGCGTGCAGGCACCGGCTGTCACGTGGACACGTGTGTGCACCTGCAGGTGGAGTGGGCAGGTGCTAGCCTCACCAGGTATCAGCCCTCTCAGCGGAGCACGGTGCTCGGGGCCTAACCCATCACTCCCTGCATGGCCTTGGCATTTGCACAGTCCCTTACCTGAGGCCTGAGCCATCCCCCACCCTCCAGCCTCCCTGGGCCAGCTGTCACCTGGACCAGGCCCTGACTTCCGTTCTGCCTCTGGCTGGGCTGCCTTTCCTGGGCAGGTGAGTCCTGACAGTGCCTTGCCCTGCAGGGCCTCTAAGAAAAGTATTTTTTACATCTCTCTCTCCTTTTTTTATTGACTTGTTAATAAAGGACTTTGTAGTGGCTGGGCTGGGCTGTCGTCCTTGGAGCTCACCTGGGTCTGAGTCTCGGCCATGGCTGTACCTCTCAGCCCCTGTGTCTTGGGGCCCGGCTCCCTTCACTCGCTCACTTCTCACCACGGCTCCGTGAGTGGTACATGAACCGTCACCATCTTCCCCATGAGGAACTGAGGCTTTGAGAAGTGACGTGACTTAGCCACAGTCACGTGACTCCCATCCCGGGCTGCCTGCCTTTGATGTCAGGGCTCTTTGATCTTCATTCCTTGCTGCTTCCGGAATACTCCAGAAGTTTCTAAACATGGGCTGAGACTCCCCAGACTTTCCTTGCTGGGGGTCCCCTGGCCTTCCCTGCCACTGCAGGTATGGCTGGCCTGCTGGGAAACCCACCAAGGAGGACCTCAAATCGCTTTTCTTCCAGGCTGTGCATGCTTGCTTTTGGGTCTCACCTAAGTTCTGCCTGTCCCTCCTGTGGGCTAAGAGATCAGTCAGTTCTTGCCACCAGGGCTCTCCTGGAGTTGTGGGAGGGCCCCTGCACGCTTGGCCTCTCCCTGCTCAGGTGCAGGGCCAGGAGGACAGGACAGGGGCCTGCAGGCCCCCGTGAGCCCTCTTTGTCCTCAGGGGCTGCCTCCCTGCTTGGCGAGGCGAAGATTCTGCTGCGGCCTGATGGGGCCCCACGGAGGCACAGGGAGGTTATCGGCTGTCCTCAGCCCAGACCCGCCCACTCTTGAGAAGAAGGGTGTGACTTCTGTGTACTCAGAGGTCAGCGTAGCTCCCCAGAAAAGCCAGAACAGGGACCAGGCCTCTGGCAGTGTGCCCACCTTGTCCCTGGGGACCAGAGTCTGGGGCCTCAGGCTGCAGATCAGAAGAGCTGAGAGCACAACCCTGGCCTGGTGAGTGAGCACAAGGGGATCTGGGCCAGCCCCTTCCCTTCAGCCTCAGTTTCCCCATGTGTGTGGAGACCCAGGAGACACCTCCTTCGGGAACACTGGGAGGGGGGCTTTTCCTTAGAGTTTTGTTTGGGGTTGGGGGGAGTCCCACTTCCTCTCCTTGGAGAGCCTGGTATAGGCCCTGGCTTGGTGGTGTCCTGAGCTTGAGGTGGGGCTTTGAAAGCAAGATTCTTGGGGCTGCATAACCTGCAGCTAGAGAGCTCCTGGCCCATGCCCAACTCTCAGGCTGATCTGGGAGTTCTTGCCCGCTCTGGTGTTTTGTCTCCCTGGCTCTCCAAGGGCCTCGGGCCTCTCCCGGGTCCCTCATACCAGGTGCCAGCCTGGCCTCGGCTAGTTCTCAGGCAGCCCTAGTCTGTGGCAATCCCGTGTCCCCTCACCCAGGCCACAGGACTCAGACCCAGACCTGGAGGTCAGGGTGTCCACATGTGTCTCGGCCACATAGCCAAGTGTGTTCGTGTGGAGGATTTTTAGCTCCTAGATGTTAGGGTTCTTGGAGGTCACTGGGCCAGCTCTGGGTTTTAATAGGTTACAGACAGGGAGATCTGCTCAGGAATGCTGGGGAGACCCTGGAAGCCACCTAGGGTCAGGGGCACAAGGCTTGGGAGGTGACATAGGGACACAGCTGAGAAGCGGAGCGGCTTCCAGGGTTGTGACTGTGGACCTCACACTCGGCTGATGTTCCAGGTACACTCAGGCAGATGGTGGGGGCTCACAGAACCACCCGAGCCCCCAGAGAGTCCCAGGGCAAAGGAAGCTGGTCTGGTCAGCATTGGCCTGGGGTTGAGGACACTCACTGGCACACAGCCTGTGTCCCTGACTTTCAGCCCTGGGGCCTCGTTCGGCTGCCCATGGCAGCACAGACTGGGGAGGCAGAGTGCTGGTCTCCTGAAGATGGCAGCCTGCTGCCTTGGGACGGGCCCTGCCCTCGGTCCCTCCGGCAGTGGGAAGGGGCTCTCAGCCCAGTGCCCAGCGTCTGCAGGGAGGATGTGGGCCTGGGTGGGTGGGGATGGGGCATGAGGCAACCTCAGCCAGGCAGAGGCAGCGGCTCATTTCCACCCTTTCGGATCTTCATGCTGACGCAGAGGAAGTCACCTCCTAAGTCCCCCTCTGAGCTACCGGAGCGGAAATTCTGGGTTTAAAGTCCTCATCTTCCATCCCTGCCAGGTCCCCACGCTTGCCAAGTTGCCCCACGGCTGGCTTCTCAGTCCTCTCTCTGTAGAGGTGAGAGAAGAAACTGCGCATGCTCTGTACAGGAGCGCAGGGGTGTGCTCCGCTAATATGCAGTCACATGGCACTTAACGCTTCTGACAAATACGTCACTAGGCAATGTCATTATTGAAACATCATAGAGTGTGCTGCTATGACCTGAACAGCACATCCCTGTGCTGAGTACTGGAGGCAGTGGTACCACAACGGTAAGTATTTGTGTATCTAAACACAGGAAAAGCACCCTGTGTAGGGCACTTACCATGGATGGGGCTTGCGGGACAGGCAGCTGTTCCCAGTGAGTGAGTCGGGGGTGGCTGTGCAGCCTAGGACATTACTGTGCCCTACTGCACTCGGGCGACACTGCATTTATAAAACGTGTTTTTCTTCATGAATAACCTTAGCGGGAGCTGATGGGTGGGTGCACAGGGTCACATCACAGAGCAACTCGAAGGACGTGAGAAACCAAGAAGGGGGGAGTGTGAGAGGGTAGGTGTGGGATAAAAACTTACCTGTTTCGGCTGGGCGCGGTGGCTCACACCTGTAATCCCAGCTCTCTGGGAGGCCGAGGCAGGAGGATCACTCAAGGTCAGGAATTCGAGACCAGCCTGAGCAAGAGCGAGACCCCGTCTCTACTAAAAATAGAAAGAAATTAGCCAGACAACTAAAAATATATAGAAAAAATTAGCCAGGCATGGTGGCGCATGCCTGTAGTCCCAGCTACTCGTGAGGCTGAGGCAGGAGGATCACTTGAGCCCAGGAGTTTGAGGTTGCTGTGAGCTAGGCTGACGTCACGGCACTCCAGCCTGGGCAACAGAGTGAGACTCTGTCTCAAAAAGAAAAAAACAAAAAAACTTACCTGGGTACAGTGTACACTGTTCTGGTGACAGTCACACCAAAAGCCCTGACTTACGCATCATACAAGGTAGCCATGTAATAAAAACCCTTGTACCACCTTAATTAATATTTTGAAACCAAAAAAGGATAACCCTAGCTTACTGTAAATTTTTTACTTCATAAACTTTTCTTTTCTTTTGAGACAGAGTCTGGCTTTCATGCCCTGGGTGGAGCGCAGTGGTGTCATCATAGCTTACTGCAGCCTCACACTCTTGGACTCCAACGATCCTCCTTCTCTCAACCTCCCAAGTAGCTGGGACTACAGGTGTGCACCACGATGCCCAGCTAATTTTTCTATTTTTAGTAGAGATGGGGTCTCGATCTTGCTCAGGCTGGTCTTGAACTCCTGAGCTCAAGTGATCCTCCCGCCTCAGCCTCCCAGAGTGCTAGGATTACAGGCATGAGCCACCGTGCCCGGCCAACTTTTATTTTTTTAAATTTTTTGACTTCTTTGTGATAACAGCTTCAAACACACATTGTCCAGCTCTACAAAAATATTTTCTTTTTATCCTTATTCTGTAAGCTTTTTTTCCCCATTTTTAAAATTTAAAAATTTTTAACTTTTTTTTAATTAAAAACTAGGACATAAACACACACATTAGCCTAGGCCTACAGAGTTAGGATCATCAAGACGTCAGCAGGTGATAGGAATTTTTCAACTCCATTGTAATCTGATGGGACCACCTCATCCATGTGGTTCGGCACTGACTGAGATGTCTCCGTGTGGCTCATGACTGTATATTCGACACATGCTTGTGTTACCTCCATTTTACACAGGTGGAAGCAAAACACAGAGAGGTGAAGTGACGTGCCCAAAGTGACACAGCTGGGCATGACAGAACCAGAATTCCAAAAGGAGGTGAAGCATGCCCACAGGAGCCCCCGGGAGTTTCCCCGGGGGAAGAGACACTTTGGTTGAACCCTAAGCACAGGGAAGATTTTGCAAGACCCCTTGCAATCCCAGCTGTCTGCTTCGGTGGCCGGGTGTCTGCTGCCGGTGGCAACGGATGCGTGGGCAGGCACGCGAGGCCCGGCCCTGGCTCCTCCCTGACCCTGGGCAGGGCAGGGTGAGTGTGTTGGGCAACAATCACAGTTTGCGTCTCATTTTTTCAGGCGGGCCCTCACGCTGGGATTCCAGAGCCAAGGCTGCCTCTTAAGGGGTTGCCCAGAGCTTCCTTCCCAGGGGGTTGGTCCCAGCACCACGTGGACGTGTGTGCCGCGTGGCGTGGGTGGACAGGATCGCACTGGCAGGGCTTTGTGTGGATGTGTCTGCAGATGAGTCACTTTGGCAAGAAAGTGTGTGTGTGTGTGTGTGTGTGTGTGTGTGTGCGTGTTAGAGAGACAGTCTCCATGTGTGTAGAAGTGACAGTGTGTCCCCGGGTGACTGTGTCCTTGGACCTCAGTTAGGGGTCTGGAAGTCTGTGGCCGTACGCATGCGCATCCGCTGATGTGTGAACGCCCACCGCATGCCTGGCTCTTCACACGTGCCCGCCTGTGTCTGTGCATCTGTGTGTGTGTGTACACGTGTGGGCGTGGCGGGGCTCCTGTGTTTCCGCATGTCTGTGTTGGTACGTGTCCAGGGCTGGTTTTGTCCTGAGAGTGTGTGTACATGTGTCAGCAACTTTTGTGTGTGCACGTGTCTCCAGGTGTGGCCTCCCATCTGCTCCCCTGCCCTGGACCCACGTCCCCTTGGGCCTCCCTGCCTCTCCCGCTGGCCAAGCGCTCAACAGGCAGCAGAACGGGGAGGGCCGGGGAGGCGCCCAGGCTTTCCCTTGTCACCTTGCAGCCTGACTGCCGCTTTCCAGCCCCCTTGGCTTTCCTGGGGTTGCTCTGTTTTTAAGCTCTGCCTTGCAAAAAATGTTTAAAGGCGAAATTCCTGTAACTCAGCATTAACCATTTTGAAGTGAATAATTCAGTGGCTTTGAGTACATTCATAATGTTGCTCAACCACCGCTTCTATCTGGTTCCAAAACGTCATCACCACAAAAGGAAATCTCGTACTCACTGGCAGTCACTCCCTGGTCCTCCTCCCCGACAGCCCCTGGCCAGCGCCAGTCTGCGTTCTGCCTCTGCGCATTTGCTGTTTGCGATATTTCATATCCATAGAATCACATACGTGACCTTTTGCATCTGGATTCTTTTGCGTGGCATACTGTTTTGGGGGTTCATCCACGTTGTAGCAGGTGTGGGTGCTGCGTCCCTTTTTATGGCTGGGTACTGCTCTGTTCTGTGGCTGGACCACATGTTCATTCATTACCTGTTGAAGGGTATCTGGGTTGTGTTCACCTTTCGGCTGTTGAGCTCTGCCTTCTTGACTGCGGAGGTGCCTGGCGTTTGCGTTTAATGCCATATAGTTCCACCTTCCTTACACACTTGTCCTGTGGACACAGTGACATGGCCTCAGCAGGTCACACCCCATCACCCACTGAACAGTCACCAGTAGGTCATTGGATAGAGCAAGGCTTGACGGCCTTCTCTCCCCTGGGAACTGCAGGATTTGTTTTTCTTTTTTGCATCAAGATAAACGCCCAGTTTCCTTAGTGAGAGCGTCGGGAGAAGGCAGCTCTTCTGTAGCGCCTGTTCCAGGTCGTGTCTGGGCGGCGAGTCCCAGCTCTGTGTCCCAGGCTTCTCGCTGGGGTCGAGGCTCGTTTGTAGACAGGCCCACTGGGACCCTGGCCTCTTCCTACTGTCCTCTCCAGTTGCCTTTGCTATTGAGCAGAGGCTGCGACTCCTGCTGTGCTTGCCTTGCCCGAGCCCAGCCCATTTCCTCCTCCACGCGCCCCCACCGCCCTCATCCCCATGCCGCGAAGGGGCGAAGGGCGAAGGGCTCCCGGCCCCAAGTGCCCAGCTCAGCTAGCAGAAGGGGAGACCCACACCTTGTCCCATGTGGCTGGGACATACTGCGTGGATGGCCCCGGCTTCGACAGGGTCCAGGGCTCAGGGAGATTCTCCAGCCTCCCTGGCTGTGCTGGACACATTCCTGCCCCTTCAGCAGGACCCCAACCTTGCCTGCGGGACTGGGGAAGGTGGCTTCCCATAGTGGCAAACTGGTGACATCCCGGCCAGAACCCTCAGCCCTGTGACAGGGCGTGCTTCCTGTGTCTGACGTCAGCCCCAGGGAAGGATTCTGATTGGTCCTGCTCAGGATGCAGGTGCTTTGCTGGACCACGGGTGACCGTGAAGGCCAGGCTGAGTCAGGCGACCCCTCCTGTGGCTGGATGTGAGAAATGGGCAGTCCAACAAGTGGGCCTTCCAGGCCCTTCCAAGTGCTGGTGTTGTTGGCACGTGTGTGTTTATTCACCCTTCAAAAGCCGGATGTAAAAAGGCATTCACAGCAAATTCACTCGAACTTCAGCTGCTCTTTCTCTCTGATTTCTCCCCTGCACCCAGCCTGGTGCCAGCACACACGGTGGGTACTTAAATATAAGTTGAATGAAGGACTGAAAAGCCACCGTGATTTGTCTGCCTTTTTTTTTTTTGTGCAAAATGTAGGATTGTCCCTCCTGTGAAGAACTGGCCTCTTTGCATGAGACCATCAAGTGCCGCTCATACAGAATCCATTCTGAAATGAATTTTTTGGAAGACGCATCAGTGGCTTTTTCTTTTTTGGTTTTTTTTCCAGGAAAGTGTTGAAATCTGCAGTGGGGGAAAGAGCAGATTTTGAATTTGCTTTTTAAAAAAATTATCTTACAGGAAAATGTCAGCATCTTTGAAATGGAGGCTGCCCAGAAGCAGGATCACATGCTTTGGTGCACTGTGAGTGAGAGCGGAGGGTGCACAGAAAACGCTCCGGGAGACCTGCGCCTGCCCTGCTAGAGGCCTGGCTGCAGGTGTGCCAGATGTGGGACAGACAGGGACACATCTGGGTCCTGCAGCATGGGAGCCACAGCTCACTTTTCCTGGGGCTTCTGCAGATGGCCACAGGTACATGGACACACATTCATCCATTCACCAGGGATTTATTGAGCACCTACTACATCCTGGGGCCTCTGCTGTGCTCTGGAGAGGCAATGGGGAGACACAACCACAGTGCGCATCCTCTTAGAATTTAGTCTTGCTGGGGGAGAAAACCTATAGTTGTAAAAATTCACACTGTGAGGAGTGTGACACAGAGAGATATTAGAGGGTCACAGGGACCAACCTGGGTTGGAGGAAGGACAGGGAGGGCTTCCCTGAAAAGGTGAGACTTGGACTGGACTTTGATGTCTGGAGGGCAGTTCAGCAGGTAGAGTGCTCGGAAAGCAGGAACAGCATGTGCAAAGGCCCTGAGGTGAGCGCTCACCCCCGACTCAAGGGACTGAGGAAGGTGAGAGAAGGAGGCAGGAGAGAGAGAGGGATGAGTGGGGATGGGAGGTGGGCAGGACCTGGTGGCCATGGTAATGATTTTGGCCTTTTTGGAATGGCAACGGGAAGCCAGGGAAGTGTTTTAAGCAAAGGCGTGTGACCAGGCTGCAATGTATCGTCCCCTCCCCAGGGGCTGTGATGGCAACAAAACCCAACGGGATGTGGTGACCCCTCCCTCCTCGTTTTCTTCCCCTCCAGTCAGACTTCTGTTCTCCAAACTGGGCCTGGGCCATCCTGCTTTCTGTCTGGGCTGGGAGGTGGGAGGTGGGAGGGGATCTCCCTTTTCCCCCTGATGAAAACTGTGGGTTTTGCTTTCCTTCAGCCCCTTGACAACGTCAGTACTGGATGACCCACTGGGCGTGCTGGGCGACCTCACGGTCCTAGGAGGGCTGCCTGGGCTCAGACCTGTCTTTGCTCCGTCCAAGGACTCTGCCTCTCAGGCCTCAGTTTCCCCATCCATAGTACAAAAACAATGATACCTGCCTCCTAAGGTGGTTGCAAGGATTCAACAAAGTGGCCCATGTGAAATGCCTGGAACTAGGCTCCAGAAATGTGCCTGGTTGTTACTGCAGTCACCCCAGGCACTGAAACATATTTGGCCAGAATCTGATGTTTTAAAATAGGCATCATATGCTGGGCACAATGGTACACGCCTGTAGTCCCAGCTACTTGAAAGGCTGAGGTAGGAGAATTGCTTGAGCCCAGGAGTTGGAGACCAACGTGGCCAACATAGCAAGACCCTTTCTCAAAAAAAAAAAATAGAAAGAAAGAAAGAAAGAAATGAAAAAAGAAAGAAAACAAAGCAAAACAAAAACAAAATAGGCCGGGCTTGGTGGCTCACACCTGTAATCCTAGCACTCTGGGAAGCCGAGGCGGGCGGATCGCTCAAGGTCAGGAGTTCGAAACCAGCCTGAGCAAGAGC